>JAOTAX010034597.1:0-11242 GCA_025629825.1 Erythroxylum guanchezii
AATATATTATTAACAAATCATAATGTTAATACATGAATCACAAATGTTCATTGGCCTAGGGCACACTACTAACAAAAAGAGGTAGATTTTAATTAAGCTCCTGGTCTGGAAATCAAATCCATCAATAAATATAACTAAAATTCCATTCCATTTACTTCACAACGGACCAAAACTATACAGGGGATTAGGATGATCCCCTCTCTTCAATGATGCAATATACCCTACAAACCAAATGAGCTAAAGGAATAATCAGCGCAATATCATTAGCATATTCTATGCATATACTACATGACCGTTGCTTTAAAATTATATCAATATTAAATCTCCAAAGTGTCTATTAAACAATTGACACTAGCTATTAAGCTTTCCTGGGCATTCCATGTAAAATATGTCCTTCGTCAAATTCATGATATTAGTCATGTCATGATTCTAACAGAACTATAGAAGAACCTATAACTGTGTTGTGAAGTCCAAGTAACTGGCGAATAGAAGATATATTATATATTGACATAAGAACATATAAGGGTAAAATATTAACCATCAAAATGTATTAACATAGAACCTGAAATTCATTTATGACTGTAGAAACACAATCACAATCATATACAACATAATGATTGCTTTCCAAGACAAAAATTATTGGCAAGATTCTAAAAAGAAGCAAAAATTTTGAAAGAGGGTAAGATAGTTAAGACATTATATGACCTTACCTTCCTTTCAGGAGGTAGGGTTGTCATCCATTCATCTCTTTTAGGGGGTACGTTAACTTCCATCTGTGCAAGGATTTCATCATCACCCTCTATTGAAATGCCTGCCAGAAGATTAGCTTTCCTGCCAGAAGATTAGCTTTCCTGAATTTAGATTCAAAACAATTCCAACAGATCATAAAATTAGAATCAATAACAAATGCATTCTAAGAAAACAAAAGGAGCCAAGGGTAACTCTCAAAGCAATTTAATACTAGATTCAGAAGAGAAGGTAGAAATTCAACCCAAAATCAACACTAATCTCCAATTTTATCATCAATTTATAATTTAATGAAGAAATCTTTTCCTCCCCATCTCTATGTAATTATCAGAAATGTATGATAGAACTCTAGCTTTGTAAACTAGAGAAAGTGTATATTGTTATATAGATCAAAGCGACCTACTACTATTACAAGGGTGATTCCACAAGACACCCCTCCCAGAGATAAAATGCTCCTCAGACAGAAGAAAAATTATCTCTGCCTATAATATCTTTCTTCTAACTTTTCTCCTACCCCTCTCTCCTCTCCCTCTTTCCTCAAAACTACCTACTAAGGCCATTCTGTTACAACCTAGCCCTTGTGCCAACTCAGCCACTAACTAACTAGCTAACTTACTCCTTTCTGCCCCCTCTTCCTTTCTCCTCGAGTATACTCTCCATATCCCAGGCTTATTTACGTCTCTGTTATTCTCCCCCCTTCCTGAATTACCCTCGACCACATTGGCCCTAACATTGCTCCCCTCTCTCTAGAAGAGCAACTTTGTCCTTAAGGCTACATTAAGGAAATTGACTCCGAATAACAAATTCATCCTCCCTTGTAGCATTCTCCATCTACTTGCCCTTCCATTTGACTAACCATTGGCGTGTTGAGGCCCTCAGTAATTATTCGGCTAGCTAAGATATTTTCGGGTTCCACAACATCATCCAACTCCACTTCCATTCCCTCAGTTAAATCTGTCTCTATACAGTAGTTCCCCACAACCTTCTTTAGTTGAGACACATGGAACACTAAATGGACTCTAGAATGTAAGGGTAGTTTGAGCTTATATGAGACTGCTCCATATTTTTCCAAAATTTGAAAAGGCCCAAAGGATCTTGCCGTTAGCTTTTGACTAATATGTCGAGCCACCGTTAGCTGTTAGTGGGGACGGAGGTTAAGAAAAACCCATTCTCCCACTTGGAAAGACAGTAGAGTTTTTTTTCTATCAGCATACTTTTCATCTGGTCTTGCGCTCTATTTAGATTGTATTTAAGCTTACGCAATGCCTCATCTCTGTCCATTCACACTCTAGTCACTGCCTCCACCTTAGTTTCTCCATATAAATGCTGAACTAAAGTTGGTGGTTTCCTACCATAAACCACTTCAAAGGGATTTGAATCTGTAGACACATGAAAAGTGGTATTGTACCACAGTTCTGCCCATAAAATCTAATAAGACCAATTCCTAGGTTGCTCAAAAGAAAAACACCTCAAATAAGTTTCCAAACACCTGTCGAAAACTTCTGTTCGTCCATCCGTTTCTAGATAATAAGAGGAGCTCATTTTAGGCATAGTACCCTCCAGACGAAACAACTCCCACCAAAAATGACTAACAAACAAAGGGTCACGATCACTTATGATCGATTGTGGCACTCCATGAAGGCGTACTAACAAACACCTCAGCCACACTCTTAGCAGTATAATGGTTCTTTAATAGGATAAAATGGTCATATTTAGATAGTCGATCCACCACGACCAGCACTACTTTATAAGATCTAGGAAGTCCCATAATGAAATCCATTAAAATGTCTTCCCAAATCTAGTTGGGAATCAGCAAAGGTTGTAGCAGACCTACAGGAGATGTGGCAGCATATTTCTACCTTTGACATGTATCACAAGACTTGACAAAGTCTTGAATGGACTTCTTCATATCGATCCAATAAATATTGCTCGCAATTCTCCTATAGGTGTGTAGATAACTTGAATAGCCTCTGATAGGGGAAAAGTGAAACTCTTTTAGGAGTAATGGAATAAAAGTGGATTGAGCTGAAATCACCAACATTCCCTTATACAAAAGAACACCTTGATGCCATAAAAACCTGATTCTAGAGGTTGGATCCCACTGCAAATCCTTTATAATGCCACTCAATATAGGGTCTTGGTGCACCTCCTACTGGAGGATTCAGCCATCAGCCGTCAACCTATAGTGGGTAAGAAATGATGCTTTTCAGCTTTCCTTCTTCATACACCCATGACAACGCATCAACAACTTTGTTTTCTAGTCCCGATTTGTAAATGACCTCAAAATGATAACCCAAAAGCTTAGCCATCCAGCATTGTTGATCCGTAGTAGACAACCTCTGTTGCAACAAATGGCGAAGGCTTTTTTAGTCTGAATACACCACAAATGATCTGCCCAGTAAAAAGTGATGCCAATGATGCACCGCCAACACCAATGCCATTAGTTCCTTCTCATAAGCAGACTTAGAAAGAATTCCCTTTGAAAAGCCTTACTATAGTAGGCTATAGGTCTCTTATTCTGCATCAAAACCACACCTACCCCCTTGCCTGAAGCATCACTTTCAACCTCAAAAGGTTGGGAAAATTTTGGTAGAGCTAATATCAAAGTAGTAGTCAACGCCTTTTTTAAGGGCTCAAAGGACTCTAAAGTTGCTGAGTTCCAATGAACCCCTTCTTTCTTTGTTAGTTTGGTAAGTGGTTTCGCTATTTTATCATAGTTTATAATGAACTTTCAGTAATATCCCGTCAACCCAAGAAATCCCGTCCCCCCTTAACATTTCGAGGAATAGCCCAACTCACAACACTTGAAACCTTTGCTGGATCAACAGCTACCCCTTTTTTGAAAATAACATGACCAAAATATTCTCCTGATTGCTTTCCAAAACTGCACTTCTATTTGTTAACCACAAACTGATTCTTTTTTAAGACCTCTAAGACACTTGCTAAGTGCAAAAGACAAGTATTCCAATCAACACTATATACCAGAATGTCATCAAAAAAAGCCAAAACAAACCTTTTAAGGAAGGGTCTAAAAATGTCATTCATTGCAGACTGAAATGTAGCTGGTGCATTGGTCAATCCAAACGGCATTACTAGGAACTCATAGTGGTCATAATATGTTCGAAAAGATGTTTTGTGGATGTCCTCATTCTTGACCCTGATTTGGGGATACTCAGATTTGAGATCTAATTTAGAGAAGAAACAAGCACCGTGCAACTCATCTAAGAGTTCATCCACCACCAGAATAGGATACTTGTCTGGTACTGTGGCCCCATTTAAGGCTCTATAATCTACACACATTTGCTATGAAGCATCTTTCTTCTTGACTAAAATTACAAGACCAGAATAAGCACTGAAACTAGGACGTATGATGCCTATTTGAAACATTTGTTGAACCTGTTTCTCAATCTCATCATTATAATGGTGTGGGTATCTATATGGTCTCACACTAATTGGACCTTGTCCTTGCTGTAAAACAATAGAATGAGAGTCTTGTAAAACAATACTTGCTCTTCTTTTCTATTAAGCTGAGTTTGTTGTTCCCCTGTTATAGCCATTCCTTCAACTACTTAATATTGCTAAAAGACTACGTAAGGATAGTGAATCCTCGGGTACACACTTCCTCTTCTTTGTATTGCCCTTGTTTCTGCATTGCCACACAACTCCACCTTTTGACCTTCATGTTGGAATTGCATGGTCATCTCCTTCCAGTCTACGATAACCTTTCCCAATGTCTGTAACTAAGTAACCCCTAAAATCACATCCATTCCTCCTAAATCTAGTACATAGCATCAATCTTTCAGTCCAACTCACCCAACCTAATAGGAACTCCTATACATCTTCCTTTAGTACTTACCTTATGGCCATCACCCATTCTGATGCCCAAGGCCTTCCTCAGCTCTATCGTTTACCCAAGGACACGCTAATTTAGGCAAAATAAAATTGTGGCTTGCCCCACTATCCACCAAAATCACAATGGGAGGTAGTTTCCCCTCTACCTCATTCGGATACCTTGGCTTCATCAACCCCAAACAGTCCTATGGTTCTACATTCTAAAGCTACATCGCCTTCCTCATCAATATCTACCTTCATAGCTATTATTTCCCCATCTTCATTCAATGTTTCATTGTCATCCAAAACCAATAACCTTAGCTGTCTCTTCAAACATTGATGTATTGGATGGAATTTCTCCCCACATTGGAAGCAAAGACCTTTGGCCTATCTATCCATGAGTTCTTGGTAGGAAATGTGACGCAACCCCCTGTTTCTCTCTATTGACACCCTCCTTTCTCCCTTAGGCCTCCTCATCGGTGCTGCCATGGAAGGTGCGGTCACTATATTATACGCATGGGAGTCGGGTTGGTACCTAGATGTTTCTCGGGTTCTACTTGCTCCAAATCCACTAGAAAATCTCACTCAATCCACTGGCTTTTGCAATCCGACTCCTTAGGGTTCGAGTTGACCTGAAAGTTGCCCCTAAAATTACTCTAGGTTTTGAGTCCGTGCATGATGTCGAGAACCCAAGTTCTCGATACCTCCTTGCTCTCCATCCACCTCTTCTTCCATAGCCCTTGCGATTTTCATCATTTGGTACCTGTTCACTGGGCCGAACGTGCGCACCCTCCTTTGACTATCCGATCGCAATCCACTCATGAAATATCCCATAAATTGTTTTCCCGGTAAACGACCCATCTGTGACGATATGAATTCGAAGGCCTCTATGTATCCTTCAACTGTATCAGTTTGCCACAAATCCGAAAGTTCTTCGAATAGATTCTCAAGCCGCCTCCCTCCATATCTATCTATTAAAGGTCTCTTAAAATTTTCCCAATTCAATTCTACTTCTGTCTCTCTCAGAAGCTTAAACTAATGAATGGTTGATCCTTCCATACTTAGGAGAGCTAGTTTGATTTTCACCTCTTCTGTGGTATTATGAACCTCAAAATATACTTCCGCTCTAGTAATCCACCCCACAGGGGTCAGACCCATCAAACATGAGTTGTTTAACCTTACGTACTAACATCCTATATTCCTCCATATTATCAGAGGAATGCTCCATCGGAGTGGGTTGTTGAGGATGCTGATTATTCCTTTCACCAACCATAGTTTGCCCCCCTTCCTGAGGTATCACTCTCTTGTCCTTCATCTAGTCTCTTACCTATCATCTTGCTTATTTCCAAAAGCAAAGCTTATTGCATTTCCCCAATTGCCATCCTCATAGACGATTGAATATCCTCGATTCCAGCTTACAGATTAGCCATACTAGATTCTAGCAAATCTACTCTGTTGGACATCTTTGGTGGCATAGATGTTGATCTTTCTAAATTTTTAGTTCCCCAAAAGAAACTGATTCTCCCTTCCTATAATCTGACAGGTCGGACCAATGATAGAACTCTAGCTTTATAAACTAGAGAAAGTGTATATTTATTGAATATATCAAAGGGACTCTACTGCTATTATAAGGGAGATTCCACAGGACACCCCTTTTAAAGCTGAAATGCTCCTCAGACAAAAGAAATTTCTCTCTGACTATAATATCTTTCTTCTTAATTTTCTCCTACCCCTCTCTCCTCTACCTCTTTCCTCAAAACTAACTACTGAGGCCATTCTGTTACAACCCAGCCCTTGTGCCAACTCAGCCACTAACTCACTCACTCCTCTCTACCCCCTTTTTCTTCCTCCTTGAGTATACTCTCCATATCCTAGGCTTATTTACGTCTCTGCTATTCTACCCCCTTCCTAAATTACCCTTGACCACATTGGTCCTAACAATGTATCATGCCTACCTTTTTTATTATGATTGTTAGGGGATTTATGAGGGCAATCACAAATCCACCAACACAAACAAACCCAAAAAACCACAATGTTTGGGATACGGCCCCCATGTTACAATGCATCTTTGCAAGTCCTTAACAGTAAGCCAAGAAGGGAAAACGTAAGGCCTAAGAATAGCCGGTACAAAGGATAGATAATTGAAGCCTATTCTGATCCAAACTTTCTTTCCCAATGCTTTACTTTGATGGGCCCATAGAATAAGAGACTACTTTTTTTTTGAAAGTTGCGTCCATAAACTTGACTTAGGGATGGCAATGGGCTTGCCCAGTAAAATTTTTTAAAGTAATTTTTTAAAGTTGTGTAAAAACATTCCTAAGTCTGGGCCCAATTGCCACCCCTACTTGACTGATCATTAATTGTGCATAGAATGTTATGAATATCTAGATTATGACATATGTAGTCTTTTATTTATTTTTTCACATTTCTCAGAGCCTATGAACCCCGATGCTTATGAAATGCAACACAAATTGTTAAACATATGTGCGGTCAACTTTTAGCTTCCCATTCTTTAGCAGAGGCCTTTCCAGTAACCCTCAATAACTAAATTGTGTGGTATCCGTGGATTGTACCATAACCAATTGATCAGTTCAGTTTGTTAAAGAAAAAGATTGATTCAACCATTATGATGGTATTTCCTCAAAGTCCTAGAGTCAATTAGGAAATCTTGTTTAATTAATAAAAGCAATGTGGATCAAACTCAGCTAAGAAAATAAATCAATCTACCTTGATTCTCCACCCGCAAGATGGGTGTATTTAATAAAAATAACAAGCCTTTCAAAAAGCACATTGTTTTCTATACCATCTTGCAGCTTCACGCATAGCTTGCAACTCAACCTACAGAACAAATTACATCTCTGGTTGGGTATCAGAAAAATATTACAATTATATGCTGGTAATTAAGGTAAATACACAAACCTTAAATTGTTCATGTTCTTCTTGGAGTTTAATTTTATCATCCAACACTTTGCGCTACACAAAGGAAATTGATCTTATTAGTTGAATACAATTTATATACCATATATTTATAAAGAATATGACTCAACATAAGATGAAGAGAAGATGATAAAGAAAAATTAAATTAGAAAGCAATTGTAAGGCAATATCATTTTCAAGCTACATAAGAATTTAATGGTAATCTTAATTTGGAATTCAGCGTTAGAGGCAAAACTAATAGACGTTGAAATCAACTTTTAAAGCAATGCTGGAAAGCAAACAGATGCAACATTTCTAATGGTACTGTTGGGCTTAAGAACGTGTCGAAGATGCCTTTGTAGGAAAAGTTTACTCGAGATGCAAGAAAAGTGGCTAATAGGATAGTTGTTAACAAGTCTACTTTTATTTTGTTTTCCTTAATTTTCTTTCGTATTTTATGTTTTTACAGATTATGTTTCCTATTTATGTTGGGATTCTATTTCTTTAGACTTTATACCTAATAAAGAGTCCTAATTAAGGTTGTTAATTTATCCTTACCTATTTAAAGGCTTCTGTGTTTAATAAAGAGGTAAGCAGGCTTTTATCAAGAAAAACACAACTGCCATATTTAAAAAAAAAAAGAAAGTAGTTATATGAGACACTATCGAGGACAAGTCACTTCCTTATGTCAGCATAGGTTATTCAAAAGAAGGGGAGAACATAGTGTTACGATTACTAATCAGCCCAGTAATGAAGACCAGGATGTGAGTAAGGAGTCCATGAAGGAGCAAGAAGCAGGCCTTCAAGAATCGAGTTGCCCAACACCCAACTTGATGGAATGATCACTATCATTAAAGGAATCTGGTTGTTACTGAAATTTTAGGGATTGTTGTTAGCTGTATGACCATTTTGTTTGCATTTAAGGTAGTTTTTCCCCCTTTTCTGTTAGTAATGCACTAAAAGGTGACATGTCGATGAATTCATGTAACGAGATTGGTATATGAACAACTTTATATTGAAATGAAAATTCAAATCCTTTCTTTGTTAATTTGGAGGCCCCTGACCTCAAATCTAATAAACCTATCAACTTTTTTGGTGCTTTCATTGAGTCATCAGCATGGTTGAGAACACTCGTTTAAAGGCCATCACCAATCGACTTCAAGAAGTGATCCAAAAACTCACCCTCAACCAATCAACATTAACAACAAACCAAGCAAACCTTAACGTTAAACTTGACGAAATTCTTGCCAAAATGGCTACTATGGAAGCTTCACTGCCTCCTCAAACAGACACCTCTCTTGATTTGCAATCCCCACCTCAAACCCCTTCGCAACCCACAAGTGCTGATGACACTGCTCCCACTCATCATCAATTAAAACTTGAAATTCCTCATTTTGATGGTCAAGATGTCGAAGATGTTACAATTACTGATCAGCCTAGTAATGAAGACCAGGACGTGAGTAAGGAGTCCATGAAGGAGCAAGAAGCAAGCCTTCAGGAATTAGGTCGCCTAATAAGAAACTGAAGACACCCAACTTCGTGGAATGATTTCTATCATTAAAGGAAACTGGTTGTTACTGGAAGTTTAGGGATTGTAGTTAGTTGTATAACCATTTTGTTTGCATGCAAGGTAGTTTTTTTTCCCCTTTTTGTTAGTAATGCACTGATAGGTTACACGTGGATGAATTCATGTGACGAGATTAGTATATGAACAACTTTATGTTGAAATGAAATGAAAGAAAAAGGCAGAAGACCCTTAATTCAAATCCTTTCTTTGTTAATTTGGAGGTCCTTGTCCTCGAATTCAGGAAACCTATCAACAACTTTGGTGCTTTCATTGAGTCATCATCATGGCTAGAACACTCATTCGAAGGTCATTGCCCAAACTTGAAGAAGTGATAAAAAATTTACCCTCAACTAGACAAAATTCTTGCCAAAATGGCTACCATGGAAACTTTGCCACCTCCTCAAACTCCAAGAGGATAAATTATCTGACACTAAACACACCACATCTTTTAAACCCACTTCCAATCATATGCCATCTCCTTACTCCACATCTAATCTTATTCCAACCCATTCTCCAGCATCATTAAAACATCCATCTCCCTATCCTCAACACCCACTAAACCCACCTTTAAGAAATTATCCCCTAAAGAAATGTTAGCCCGTAAGAAAAAGGTTTGTGCTACAATTGCCACGAGAAGTTTGGTCCCCAACATAAATGTAAGTCTCGATATTTTTTACTAATTGTTGATGACAATTTTTTAGATATTGCGATACTCGATATGGACTTCCCTAGAGATCCAAATATCCCTTCCCTTTAACCGCTTTCGATTTAACTGACCCCAACCCAACTCAGATCAACCTACATTCAATGGCTGGCCACATGGCACTTGAAACCTTTCGTCATGTGGGTCAAATAGCTAACCGTCCAGTCATGATTTTGGTTGACACTGGCAGTACACAACTTTATTCAGGAGCACATTGCCAAATATTTGCATTTACAAACCCAACTCATTCAGCCCTTCAACCTCCTAGTGGGTAATGGTTCAAAAATAAATTGCACTCAACTATGTCCAAAAGTCCAAATCCATATTCACCAGCAACAATTTTTTGTGGACTTACACATTCCATAAATAAGTGGAGCTGAAATTGTTATGGGTGTACAATGGTTAAATACAATTGGGCCTTTCCTCATAGATTACACTTTTACCATGATATTTCTACAACCTGATTAGTTAATTGACATCCAAATTTTACCTGACACTTCGTTAAATTCTTCACCACCTAGCCATTACCCTTCCCAAATTCAAAATCTTTTAAACCAATTTCACACCACATTTCACATACCTCAAACTCTTCCTCCAATTCGCACCACTAATCATAACATCCATTTACTACCTAATTCCAAGCTAGTTAATGTGTTCCCCTATAGATATCTTACTCTAAAAAAAGGGAAATTGAATTACAGGTGGAGCAAATGCTTAAATCAGGACTCATTCAACCTAGCAACAACCTATATTCTTCATCGATTTTACGCGTCAAGAAAAGGACGATAGTTAGCATTTTTGCATTGATTACAGAGCCCTCAAAGCAGTGACTGTAAAGGATAGGCTTCCCATACCTACTATTGATGAGTTGCTTGATGAACACAACGGAACTAAATGACTTTTTAAACTTGATCTACGCAAGGATACCACCATATCTTAATGAAGGAGGTTTATATTGACAAAACAACTTTTCGCACATACCTTGGTCACTCCAAATTCAAGGTGAAGCTATTCGACTTGGGTAATGCTCCTTCAAAATTCCAAGCCACTATGAACAGGTTGTTGCAACCCTTTTTGCACCACTTTATTATTATCTTTTTTGACAAAATTTTAGTTTATAGCAAATCATTTTTCAAATTATGTATTTCATTTGGAGCATGCTTTCAAAACCTTGCTGCAGGGACAATTTTATTTGAAGTTCTCCAAGTGCTTCTTTGCTAAAAGTACAATTGAATATCTTGAGCATGTGGTTTCAACCATAGGAGTACAACCCAATGGTACAAAAATACAAAATATGATGACTTGGCCAGTCCCTACCACCCTTAATTCCTTACGAGGCTTTCTCAGTCGTACTGGTTTTTACCGTGTTGTTGGAGTTATGTAAATATAGTGCCCTGGAAACAAGTGTATTTACATGTAACTTTATCTTCTTCAGTTACAGTTTTGTAATGAAAATATTTATTATTAATAAAACAAAA
>JAOTAX010034625.1:0-11242 GCA_025629825.1 Erythroxylum guanchezii
TTAGATATGTCTTTTATCAATCAAATAATTTTATGCTTTTAGAGGTTTTTCTACAAACCCTAAGCCCTATTTCAAGTACCAGCTACAATCTGCATCAATTGTAGCCTATTATATTCTACTTATCGTTGTTTTTCCTTCCCACACTACGTCACTCCCTTCTTCCTTCTATGTTCTTTCTTCTCCCTCCAGAAAACTCTCGGGTCTGAAATCTTGGTATCAAAGCACTGATTTTGCGACTACCTACCCACCGCAATGACCGATGGTACTAGAATAAGAATTTCTGAGCAACAACTCCTGCACCTGCAATCACAAATGGAAGAGTTCCAAACCTTCCATCAAGAGGCACAAACATTCCAGTACGAAACCCTGAGTCAACTTACGAAACTAGACGTCCTCGACTTAATATTGAAGAAACTAGGTGCCCTCGATAAACTCACTGAGGGGCAAAACCAGAAGGAGAAAAGAATGTAGCTAGTAGAGAATAGAGTAGACTTATTATGGAAGGATAAAACTCATCGAGAAAAGACCCTTATGCAAACTAATACAACATCAACGATAACCACTCCGAGATCCACAACTACAGGAAAAGGTATACTACCCACTCCTATTACTAGAACTACTTTGAGTGATGGAGGAGGGGGAAACAATTGTAGTTGCACAATGGGAGATGAAGGGTTGAGAATAGGACAGGGACTCGTGAGATCCGTAGAGAAGGAACTCGACCTCCAAACATAGGAGGGGGTATGAATGGAGAGTGGAACTGGGAAGGGTATCATCAGCACATTCCAAAGCCGGAGATACCATATTTTGATGGAAGTAACCCAAGGTATTGGGTGCGCAAATGTGAGAAGTATTTTGGATATTACAGGATCGATGAAGCATAGAGGGTAGAATTGGCACCCATGTTTGTGAATGATAGGGCGGAAATCTGGTTTCAGAGTTGGGCTACTAATAGAGAGCGGCTAATTTGGGGGAATTCGTGGAGAGTGTGTACCTTATCAGGGGAGGTTCGAAGAGTTGAAGGCTCTCATGCTAGCAAACAACTCGACACTCTCGGAAGTATATTTCATGGATAGCTTCATAAGCGGACTAATAGGAGAACTCAAATCTATGATGAGGCTCAGCAAATTGCTCACTTTAGAGCAAGCGTTCGAGGAGGCCCGACTGCATGAAGATGTTATGGATAAAATCTGTAAGAAACAATGGAGTAAAGCAAAGGGGACCGAGGGTACTAAGACCACGAGTATTGTATCCGCTCTCAAACGAGAAACAGAACCAGTACGGGAAAATCCTAGCTTCCACGAAGGGAGAGGTGGCAACCAAGAGTTCAAGAAACAATTGAATATGTGTTACAAATGCAGGGATAAATACTTTCTGGGACACGTGTGCAAGAAGCAATTTCTTGCACTAGAAAGGCACGAAGAGACTGACGGAGAGGAGACCATAGCAGAGGCGGAAGCGGCCAACATGATGGAAGCAGAGGAAGTAGGAGACGGGAACAACGCAAACAGAGGGACCATCTCCCTCCATGCATTGCAGGGGAACACCTCTGTTAGAAAACTCTAGCTTAATAGGCTAGAGATCAGTATATTATTGATAGTAATCAGTGATAAACATTGCTATTACAAGTGAATCCGAGGATCACTTCCTATACTAGAGCACGAGTTGCTCCTCAGGGAGAAAATAAGTTCTCTCTCTGTCTAAAATCACACTTCTCAGTTCTTTCTTACAGAATGCCGTCTC
Organism: Erythroxylum guanchezii; assembly: GCA_025629825.1. Taxonomy (NCBI): domain Eukaryota; kingdom Viridiplantae; phylum Streptophyta; class Magnoliopsida; order Malpighiales; family Erythroxylaceae; genus Erythroxylum; species Erythroxylum guanchezii. The sequence goes on from JAOTAX010034625.1 coordinate 1,744, forward strand.
TCTCCTTTACCCCCTCCCTCTTAGCTACCCCTCCGTACATTCTATTACATTATGTTATTCCCTTGTACCCCATCAGCCCCTAATCCTAACTAACTCCGACATCATTCTCTTCATTCCTCGCAAACCCCTCTTTCTTTCTCCGTGAATACACTCTCCATATCCTAGGCTTAGTGTTATTATTGTCATTGGCCCTAACATTGCCCCCTTCTAAAAGAGCAGCCTTGTCCTCAAGGCTAAAATGAGGAAATTGGCCCCGAAGAACACATTCGTCTTCCCAAGTAGCATTGTCCATTGGCTTACCCTTCTAATGAACCAACCACTGTCGAATTGAGTGTCCCTCCTTTGTAATAACTCTGCTGGCTAGGACAGTTCTGGTTCCACCATATCCTCCACGTAGACCTCCATACCTTTTGGCAAGTTTGCTTCAACCGTATAATTACCCATTGCTTTCTTTAATTGAGACACATGAAAAACGGGGTGGATCCTAGAATGTTGTGGAAGTTTGAGTTTGTAAGCGACAGCTCCCAGTTTTTCCAGAATTAGGAATGGGCCAAACTATCTGGCCGCTAACTTCTGATTAATTCGTCGAGCAACCGAAAGTTGTTTGTAGGGGGGCGGAGTTTTAGAAATACCTATTGTCCCACCGTGAAGGATAAGGGAGTTCTCTTCCTATCTACAAATTTCTTCATCTGGTCTTGAGCCGGCTGAAGATTATATTTAGCTGAGGTAGAGCCTCATCCCTATCAACCAATTCTCTTGCCACAGCCTCTACCTTTGTTTCACTTTGTAAAAACCAAACTAGTTTTGGAGGTTTTTTGCCATAGACCAATTCAAAAGGAGTGGAACCTGTGGATATATGAAAAGTAGTGTTGTACCATAGTTCAGCCCATGAAATCTAATAAGACCAATGTTTGGGCTGTTCAGAAGCAAAGCATCGCAAATAGGTTTCTAAATATCGATTGAGAACTTCGGTTTGTCCATCCGTCTTCGGATGATAGGATGAACTCATATTAAGCATAGTGCCTTGAAGTCGGAATAATTCCCTCCAAAAATAACTCACAAACAAGGGATCACGATCACTTATGATTGATGAAGGAACTCCATGTAGACGGACTACCTCTTTTATAAATACTTTAGCCAAACTTTTGGCAGTATACGGATGCTTCAAAAGAATAACGTGGTCGTATTTTGACAATCTATCCACCACCACCAATACTGCTTCATATCCTTTAGATTTAGGAAGTCCCATGATGAAATCCATGGAAATATCTTCCCAAATCTGGCTGGGAATTAGTAAGGGTTGTAATAGATCCACCGGAGAAGTTGCGGCATATTTTTGTCTTTGACATGTATCACAAGACTTAGCATAGTCTTGAATAGACTTCTTCATGCCAATCTAATAAAGATTGTGAGTAATCCTTCTATATGTGCGAAGAAATCCTGAATGACCCCTTATAGGTGAAGAGTGAAACTCCTTTAGAAATAGGGGAATGAAAGCAGATTGGGCTGAAATCACTAACCTCCCCTTGTATAAGAGAACGCCTTGGTGCAACAGGAACCCTTTCTTTGCAGCTGGATTGTGATGCAATTCCTGAATAATACCGTTGAGCACAGGATCCCTGTTAACCTCCTGTTGAAGAATTTGACGATCAGCCCACAATGGATACGATATAATGCTCCCCAATTCAGCCTCTTCATAGATTCTTGACAAAGCATCAACGACTTTGTTTTCAGGTCCCGGTTTATAAATTACCTCAAAGTGATACCCATGCAGCTTAGCCATCCAACATTGTTGGTCCGTAGTGGACACTCTTTGTTGTAGTAAATGACGGAGACTTTTTTGATCTGAATAAACAACAAAGGGCCTGCCCAACAAATAATGGCGCCAATGGTGTACTGCCAAAATCAATGCCATTAATTCCGTCTTATAGGTTGATTTGGAAAGATTACCTTCAGATAAGGCCTTACTAAAGTAGGCAATCGGTCTTCTATTTTGCATCAATACCGTACCAACCCCCTTGCCCAAAGCGTTACATTCCATTTCGAAAGTTTGAGTAAAGTTTGGAGGAGCTAACGCAGGAGATGTAGTTAGGGCCCTCTTCAGAGTGTCAAATGACTCTAAGGCTGTTGAGTTCCAATGAAACCCATCTTTCTTCGTTAATTCGGTAAGAGGCTTGGCTATCTTTCTATAATTCATAATGAACTTTCTGTAATAACCTGTCAACCCAAGGCATCCCCTCACCCCCTTCACATTATGAGGAACAACCCATTTCACCACATAAGATACCTTAACTGGATCCACTGCTACTCCTTGGGCAGAAATCACATGGCCCAAATATGCTACTGTCCTGCTTCCAAAACTACACTTATGCCTGTTAACTACAAATTGATTGGCTTGTAAGACCTCCAAGACATTTGCCAAATGTAAAAGGTAAGAGTCCTAATCATCACTATAAATGAGGATGTTGTAAAAAAAAAAACCAACACGAACCTCCTCAGGAAAGACCTGAAAATGTCATTCATAACGGACTGAAATGTGGCTGGATCGTTGGTTAGCCCGAATGGCATCACGAGGAACTCGTAATGCCCATCATGTGTGCGGAAGGCCGTTTTATGAATTTCCTCCCTCTTAACCCGAATTTGATGATAACCCAATTTGAAGTCTAGCTTAGAAAAGAATCCGGCACCATTCAACTCATCTAACAACTCATCCACCACTGGAATAGGGTACTTGTTTGGTATGGTGACTCGATTGGGTGCTTTATAGTCTGCACACATTCTCCAAGAAACATCTTTCTTCTTGACCAAGATTACCGGGCTTGAATAGGCGCTAGAACTTGGGCGGATGACTCTCATTTGTAACATTTGCTGCACCTGTCTTTCTATCTCATCCTTGTGATGATGAGGGTATTTGTAGGGTCTCACACTAATAGGGCCTTGCCCTTGTTGCAACACAATCGCATGGGAGTGATTCCTTTCAGGAGGTAGCCCTTGCACTTCTAAAAATACCCCCGAAAACTTATCCAACACTTGGTTCAACTCCTTATCCTCTATGCTAGTCAGTTTCATCTGTTGTCCTGCCATTGTATGTTCCCCTTCAGCCGATAAGAATTCACCCCTTAAGATAGCAAGGAGACCATGCAAGCACACTGAATCTTCCAAATACACACTGCCTCTCTGTGGGGTAGACTGAAATCCTGCATTCCCTTGTAACTGAACATTCTGCCCCTTATGTTGAAACTGCATTGACATTTCCTTCCAATCCACTATCACCTTTCCTAGAGTTTGTAAGCAAGCCACCCCTAGGATCACATCCATTCCGCCTAAATCCAGGATATAAGCATCAATTTTCCACTCTAAGTCTCCCACTGGAATAGGAATTTCCAAACACTTCCCTTGAGTCCTCACCCTATGGCCATCTCCCAATCTGATTCCCAATGCTTTGCTTGATCCCACGGCCAGCCCCAGCCCACTAAACAACTCAGGAGAAATGAAGTTATGGCTGGCTCCACTGTCCACTAAAATTACAATCGGAACTCCTTGTAACTTCCTTGCCAATCGCATAGTTTTAGCCTCCGGTATCACTGCCCCATTCACTCCAAACACCCCCATTGTTCTACATTCCAAAGCTATAGCAGCCTCCTCTTCAACTTCTGCTTCCAAGGCTATAATTTCTCCATTTTCATCCAAAGTTCCATTGTCATCCAAGATTAACAACCTCAGCTGTTTTTCAACACACTGGTGAAGGGGATGAAACCTCTCTCCACATCTGAAACACAAGCCCTTTGCCTTTTGATCCATGAGTTCTTGATATGACAAATTGTGCACCCCTCTATTCCTCTCCGTCGGTCCCCTCCTATCTCCTTCGGACTGCTTGTTGGAGGTCGCCGTGGGTGGGGCGACCATCCGAAACTGCACAAGGGACTCGGGTGAAGCCCCAGTGAAGTCACGATTTCTCCCAATCCCCAAGCCACTCTTAAACCTCCCACAACTCGCCGGGCTTGGAAGCTCCGGGTCACAATGGGTCGGGTTGACTTGGAAGTTGCCCTTAAAAGGGCTCCTTCGGTACGGAGACCACATGCGCATGCGAGGACCTGCGCCTTCGACGCCCCCTAGCTCGCCATTCACCTCGTCCTCCACCACCCTCGCAATCTTCATCAGTTGGTACCTATTGACAGGTCCAAAAGTACGTACCCTCCTTCGAATGTCAGCTTTCAAACCACTCATGAAGTACCCCATGAATTGTTCCTCGGGTAGTTGACCTACTTGCGACGAGATAAATTCGAAAGCCTCAATATATTCCTCCACCGAATCAGTCTACTTCAAGTCCGACAGCTCTTCAAAAGGATTATCAAACCTTCTCCCTCCATAACGATCGATAAGGGCTCGCTTAAACCTTTCCCAGTCCAACTCTTCCTCTATCTCCCGAAGAAGGTTAAACCAATGTATGGTGGAACCTTCCATACTCAGTAGAGCTCATTTCAATTTTATCGGGTCTGAAGTATTATGAACTTCAAAATACACTTCGGCTCTCGTGATCCACCCTACAGGATCAGGCCCATCAAACATGGGTAACTACACCTTGCGGACTGACATCCTATATTCCTCCATAGTATCATAGGAGTGCTCCACCGGATGTGATTGCCCCGGACCAGGGTTCCTCTCTCCGGCAGCATTGGGCCCCCTTCCTGAGGCATTGTCATTCCCCTGTCCTTCCTCCAGTCTTTTTCCCAGCATTTTGCTCATTTCCAGCAGCAAGGCTCGCTGCATTTCTCCCATTGCCATTCGCATGGATGACTGAATTTCTTCCACCCTAGCCTCCAAGTTCGCCATACGGGATTCCAATACATCTACCCTATCGGACATCTTGGGTGGCATGAAGGTGAGTTGCTCTAACTTCTCTAGTCTTCGAAAGCAAACAGATCGTCTCTCCCAATGTTGGTATCCGGCAGGTCGGACCAATGTTAGAAAACTCTAGCTTAATAGGCTAGAGATCAGTAAATTATTGATAGTAATCAGTGATAAACACTGCTATTACAAGTGAATCCGAGGATCATTTCTTATACCAGAGCAAGAGTTGCTCCTCAGGGAGAAAATAAGTTCTCTCTGTGTCTAAAATCACGCTTCTCACTTCTTTCTTGCAGAATGCCCTCTCTCTCCTCTACCCCCTCCCTCTTAGCTACCCCTCCATACATTCTATTACATTATGTTATTCCCTTGTACCCCATCAGCCCCCAATCCTAATTAACTCTGACATCATTCTCTTCATTCCTTGCAACCTCCTCTTTCTTTCTTCGTGAATACACTCTCCATATCCTAGGCTTAGTGTTATTATTGTCATTGGCCCTAACAACCTCGCACCATACCCGGAGGTTTATGGAGTAATGGGCAACAGAAAGATCGTTGTACTCCTCAACAGTGGGAGTACCCACAGTTTTATCAATGAGAGGCTAGCAGATGGGTTGAGATGCACACTTAAAGGAACTTGTCCCTTGACAATTCTCGTGGCTAATAGACAGAGCATGGCAAGTAGTGCGAAATGTGAGAACCTTCGATGGAAGATGCAAGGGCACTCCTCAGCAAACCTGAGTCTTCTTCATCTTGGGGGATGCGGCGTAGTGTTGGGGTAGATTGGATGGACAATCATAGCGCTGTAGTATTTGACTTTAAAAGAGGACTAGTTATGCTAAACATGGAAGGGAAAGAAATACAACTCAAGGGTGGCAATGAGGTTGGGACGTTGAGGATGATGACAGGAAAGCAATTAAAAGGTTGGCTAAAGAAAGGGATCTATGGAGTGGCAGCACAACTTTTCACTATACAAGTTGAAGAGTTGGAAGGGACACGGGGTAGCAAAGAAGAGCCAGTGCACGAGAGAATTCGTGAGCTGCTGCAACAGTACAGTGATGTCTTCCAAGAGTTGATGCACCTGCCACCACAAAGACTGCTAGACCACACCATTCCCCTAAAGCCCGAAGCTATCCCAGTTAACTTACGAGCCTATCGATATCTATCGGGCAGAGGCAGGAAATAGAAAAGATGGTACAAGAGATGCTTGAAAACCAAGTTATTCATCAGCTAAGCCACAACCCATTTGCATCTCCAGTATTGCTGGTTAAGAAGGACGGCACACGAAGGTTCTGTATCGATTATTGATAGCTCAATTCCCTCACAATCAAAGATAAATTTTTCATACCGGTAATAGAAGACTTATTGGATGAGCTTCACGGGGCAAAACTCTTCTCTAAGGTGGATTTAAGAACGTGATATCACCAAATCTGCATGAAGGTTGAGGACATCTACAAGACCGCTTTCAGAACACACCAAGGTCTGTATGAGTTTCGTGTTATGCCATTTGGTTTAACTAATGCTCCTGCAACCTTCTAGGCTTTGATGAATCCGGTATTCTAGTCGCATTTAAGGAGGTTTGTGCTTGTCTTCTTTGACGACATCCTCATTTATAGCCCAGATTTGGAGAGTCATCTGCAATATCTGGAGACTACCTTCAAACTACTACACCAGAATTAGATTTACGCGAAAAGGTCTCCAAATGCTCCTTCAGGCAAGATCAAGTGGAGTATCTTGGGCACGTCATAATAGAGGAAGGAGTGAAGACCGACCCAAGAAAGGTAGAAGCAATGCTATCATGGCCTGTACCCAAATTGATCAAGGCATTAAGAGACTTCTTAGACTTAACGAGTTACTACAGGAAGTTTGTTAAAGGTTATAGACACATTAGCAAGCCCCTGATTGCATTACAGAAGAAGGATGCCTTTGCATGGAATGAAGAAGCTCAGCACCCCTTTGAAGGACTTAAGCAAGCCATGACTCAAGCCCTAGTGTTGGCATTACCACACTTCGAGCATCCGTTCACAGTTGAGACAGATGCCTCTGGGATAGGGCTGGGAGCAGTCTTGATGCAAAGGGGACGACCATTAGCATACTTAAGCAAGGCACTGGGTAACAAGAATGAGGGACTATCGGTGTACGAAAAAGAGCTGTTGATGCTAATCATGGCAGTAGACAAATGGCGCCATTACATGGAGGTGTGAACCTTTGTAATTCGGACAGACCACTAAAGTCTGAAGCATTTGCTTTAGCAATGTTTGCACATACAACTATAGAAGAGAGGGGTTAGCAAGCTGTTGGGCCTAGAGTATGAGATTAAATACAGGAGTGGGAAAGAGAATAGGGCTGCGAATGCACTGTCCCGCATCCACGAAGTGATTGAGCTTGATGAAGGCGAGTTGGCAGCTATTTCTACGATCATTCTTATCTGGCTCAAGGAGGTGACAAAGAGCTACAAGGGGGACACGTTTGTAGAAGAATGCATTGCTGTCCTCTTGATCGACCCCAATCTTGCGTGGGGTACAGTCTCATGCAGGGCATTATAAGATTCCACAATCGAATCTATATGGGAAGGAATATAGGGTTGCGTTGGCAGCTAATCAAAACCATACATGCATCAGCAATCGGGGGCCATTCTGGGATACGGGGAACATTCCAACGCTTGAGGCAACTCCTCTACTGGTCAGGGATGAAGGCAGACATGCTTCAGTGTGTATAGGAGTGTGAGGTGTGTCAGCATTGCAAATCAAAGAACCTTCCCTACACTGGTCTCCTCCAACCACTACTCACACCTGCTCAACCATGGAGCCATGTGCGCGTGGACTTCGTAGAAGGCTTACCCAAATCACAAGGAAAGGATGTTATACTTGTGGTAGTAGATAAACTGACAAAATTCAACCATTTTATACTCCTAGCTTATCCGTTTACTGCGCCTAACGTAGCACGAGAGTTCTTCAACCTTGTAGCAAAAATTTATGGAGTGCTACAAGGGATTGTCACTGATCAAAATAGGATTTTTGCTAGTCTGTTTTGGATTGAGCTATTTCGACTCCTAGGCACCACTCTAGCTCACTCCTCTGCGTACTATCTGTAGACAGACGGTCAAACAGAACGCCTCAATCAGTGCCTTGAGTCTTATCTAAACTGCATGACTTTCATGCAGCCAAAATAGTGGGCGAGGTGGATACCTATGGCACAATGGTGGTATAACACCAATTACCACAGGGTGCTTAAAATGACCCCCTTCGAGGCCTTTTTTGGGTACTCTCCTCCACAAGACCCCGTAATGACAGAGCCCAAGGTTCGAGTAGCAATAGTGGATGAATTCCTAAAAGAGAAGCAGATCCTCAAAGCCAACCTGCTTAAGGCACAACAGAGCATGAAAAGATTTGCAGATAGGCATCGCACTGATCGAGCATTCCAAGTAGGTGATTTAGTATACCTAAGACTACAGCCCTACTGACAAACATCCGTGATGGCAAGATCTTCTATCAAACTTGCAGCCCGTTACTATGGTCCCTTTCTAGTCGAAGCCAGGGTGGGAGAAGTCACCTATCGTTTGAAGCTTCCCGCACATGCCACCATCCACCTAGTTTTCCACGTTTCTTTGCTTAAGGAAAAAATAGGACCCACGACTACAATAACCCCAACTTCGCCACAGTTGGAGGATAAAGGGACTATATTTTTGAACCTTTGAGAGTCCTCAACGCAAGGGAGATCGAACGAAGGGGAAAGAAGGTTGATCAATGGCTGATTCAATGGGTGTCATTAAGCCCAATGGAGGCTACATGGGAAGATGTTGTTGATGTCCAACAATAGTTTCCAAACTTCCAACCTTGAGGACAAGGTTGCTCTCAAGGAAGGGGAGATGTCAGGAAGTGTGGGGCAAAAAAGGAAATCACGTAGAGAGGTTACAAGCAATCATTAAGGGCATATATTGGCAGAATAAAGAATTGAATAGTGATAATAGAATATTAGAATTTTATCAATCTGTACAAGTTGTTATTGTAAGGCTATAACAGCCTATATATAGACTGTCATTGTAAAAGCATGCATGTTGATGAAATATAACAAACTCATACTACTATTTCCCCTACGGCTCTTCTTCCTCTCTCTCTATCTTCATTCTTGCTTAACAAACTCATCCTCCCTTCTTCCTTCTATGTTCTTTCTTCTCCCTCAAGAAAACTCTCGGGTCTTGACACACACCCGATCAAAGACAGACTTCCGGATTCCCTTGCAACTAGATGTCTTCCAGAAAGCTTTTAGTAAACCTGCCATATTAGCACAGAAGATATAATTCCCTAATAAACAACTAGAACAAAAGTTCTTCCTATTTAAAGAGCCTATTTGTCGATCTTAATACTTCTTTGACACTACTTTAGCTTCTTTGTATAAAAGGAACTCAAACCAGATTTCATTTCTTTTAAAGTAAGTTTCTTAAATAAGAAAATAGTTTCAATTATGCAAATGTTCTGCATGAAATTAGGCTAATGGACCTCAGCTTCTTGTTGGATTAAGGAGTTCGAGTACAGAGAGAATTATTTGTTCACTTACTTAATAGCAATGTGTCCAACCTTCTAGTGCAGTCTAATTTTCATTCTTCTTTGACTTTCAGTGTCTTGCCATCAGGACTGAACTGTCTTCAGCG
>JAOTAX010034664.1:0-11239 GCA_025629825.1 Erythroxylum guanchezii
AAATCATGAATTAGGAGACAACAAGTGCATAAATACTTAAGAAAGTAGGGCCAATTTATAGTATAAATTTGGCTCAACCACCGGATGAAGCTATGGTATCATACTCATTATGATGAAAGTAAAGGTCAATAGACAACTGCTGAATGCAAAGAAAAATGGGTGAGTACATAATTCATTTACAAATATTTCTTAAATGAGAATGTGTTTGTAATTAATTCTTACTTTTTCAAGAATTAATGTGTCATAAATTGACACATTCAATGGAGCAAGGTCATCCAATGACAGTGGATGAAGTGTGCAACAAAGTCTTGGGCACTAGATCAGGTTACATTATTGGCATGAGAATTGGGCCTCGAGCACAAGGGAAGACTTCGGTCAGAAAGAGACTTCGAGACGAATTAAAGGAGTCAAAGAGGGCTAATCAGGGGTTACAGTTTTAAGTCGATGAATTGACTAAACAATTTCAAGAAATGTAGGATCGATTAACTACCGAAGTCGAACAACAAAAAAAGGTCTTGTAATTTTTATGTACTACACATAATGTTCGTTTATATTTGATATGTACTCATATTGAAATATTAAACACTTATGACTTATTGTTTATATTAATTACCGTATTATGACATTTTTTAGAATTGTAATTACATAATAAATTGTCTGCGTGTATTAAATTCTTGTTATACATTAATAATTATTAAAATCAATGATATACTCATAAAATTGAAGAATTATTTAATAATTAATATTTATTATTTATTACATAAAGCAGTTTTTTTTTGATATTTATAAATTTTTTAATTATTAAATGAGAAAAATAATTAAATTAATATATTTTCAAAAATTGAAACAAAATAAAAGAAAAAGTATTTATTACAATTGAAAATTATTAAATTAAATTTATTTTTAGATTAATTAAAAATTATAATAATAATTAAATTATCATAATTATTCAATTATTATTATTTCCGAATAAACGAAAACACATAAAAAATTTAAAATTAATATTGAATAATTATTAAATATTCATTATTTTTGGATAAATGAAAAAATTATTATAAAATTTGAAAAAATTATTTAAATATAATTATTTAAACAAAATTAAATTATATAAATTTCATAAAATCCGCGACGTTCAAAAAATAAACGTTACGGATTGTACCTATTCTGTGACGTTTTATGTTGTTTCCGAGACGTTTTTAGTTTCGCCGATGTTTTTTAAAAACGTCACAGAATCTCCTGTATTTTCGTGACGTTTTTTGAAACGTCGCAGAATAAACTCTTTGCTTACCCCCCTTCTGTGATGTTTTTTGTGACGTTTTCTAAACATCGCAAAAGGGATTCTGCGACGTTTTATTACCTTCTACAACGTTTTAATAACGACGTAGAAGGGGTTCTTTCCTTGTAGTGTTTATTTAAGGAATATAATTCCTCTTAATGTTTAAACTTTTGCACTCAATTGGAATGAAATGTGGTCAGAAAACTTTGGAGGATTGAACTCTTTATTAGAGTGACTACCCCAATTCACTCATTGGCATAGAGAAGACAACATCACCTGGATTGCAGACTCTAAAGCAGTTTTCACTAATAAATCTTGTTGCAAAATCCTTCAAGCTAATAGTGAGAAGGTTCCTTGGTTTGATTTGTTAAATAAAAATTCCCTGAATACTATAGGCTTCTTGATAACTTCTCTTGTTATTAAAAACAAAATCAGAACCAAAAATAGTTTATGTATTGTGTAAAGAAGTTGAAAAAGATAGAGACCACTTGTTTCTATAATATAGGTATTCCAAATCAGTATGGAATCGAATCTTGCATAAGCTAGCAAAAAATTGCAAAACTTACAATTGGCTGTAACACTTGACTGGATCATTAGGCTAGAAAAAATACATAAACAAAATAGGGTAATTTTTAAGACAAATTTCACTACAACCATCTATTCCTTATGGAAAGAAACACAAAAGAATAGATAGAGGGGAAGAAACAAGAAGATACCAATTATTTAAGGATACAATCAATTGGATTAAAGCCACAATAATTTCCAAGAATGCTCATAACAACCCTTCGCTTGAAATGGAGATCAGATGGCACTTATAAACATATAGAATGTCTTCTATGCTGCTATTTGTTTTATTACTTAATTGATGTAGGATCTTGGTGAGATCATTGTGATGTTGTAATGTTGGAATAACTTTGTCATGGTTTATGAAATATTTATTCATTTAAAAAATATATAATCCATCGTTTACTATATTATTAATATAGTTAACATAGAATACCACGTATTAAAACCTCCTTAGACTAACGTACACATGAAATATTGTTAATAAATAAATAAATTTTGTAAATTAAGTTCTTTATAGATTGAGATGAAAAGGTGTGTTGGGAGAAAAAAACTCAATTATCTAAAAGATCAATTGATATCAACAATAAGAAAGAAATATTCAAGTTGCAGTAGCAAAATAATATGAGAATAAGAAATTTTAAGCAATGAAACAAACACAAAGATTTACATGAAAAACCACCAGTATAGAGAGAAAAACCACGAGATAAATGAATCAAAAAATTACACTAAACTCAATAAGGATTTACATAAAAAAGTTTATCTCTCACCTCCCATCAATAAGTTGTCTCACAAAGTTTTAGAATTGAAACCAAAGTTGATGTTATAATCAACAATCACTCAAACCAATACCTAAAACAATTAAACAAGGGTGAGAATATAATACTCTTTGCCCTCTCTCTATTTTTCCTCACTTTTGAATGTTATGGCCACACTCACTTCAAAACCTTAAGCCTTTTTCACTTTTATATCATGAAATAATTTTTTTGCACCGTACATATTCACTTACACAGTCTCCACACACGGTAGTGTATCTTCATACAAGCTTGTATATGGAGGTGTACAAGACTGTGTATGTCTTTTCCTATTCATACTTTCTTCACACATTTATAGAGACTTATATGGTTGATCCACATGGTCATATAAGTCAAGATATGGTCATATAGTACTTTACATGGTCGTGTATTTTCCTAGAAGAGATTCTTCCATCTTGTCTTCACTTGTTCATCATTTCCATGAACCATAAAGGTCTCTTCGATCATCGAAAGTGTCCAAATAGGGCTAGATACTCAACAATCTTCCCTTTGAGCCCAAATATGGGGAAGCCACTTTATTTTTCATCATCTACCTAAGATACATCCTAGTAAGCTTACTATAAAGTTCATACTTATTTCTGTGAACTACTTTAGTCAGCATATCAGTACCATTCAAATCCATATGAATCTTCTTCAATATTAATTGATGCTCTTCTATTGCAGACCTCAACTTATGATATATGACATCTATGTGCTTTACACATGAATGATACACAATAACTTTTCTCAAGTCATTAACACTTTGACCATATAAAATACTTTGTCTTCTTGCTTCACATCCAACTTTTTAAGGAGCCTTTTTAAGCTAAAGCATCTCCTTACAAGCTTCCACTTTAGCTGTATATTCTATTTTAGTCGTAGATAAAGTCATACACTTTTTTAGCTTGGATTGCCATGAGATGACTCCCTCTGCAAAATTGAACAGAAAACCTGAAGTGGATTTTCTTCCATCAAGATCTCCAACTATATCTGCATTCGTAAAACCTTTTAAAATTGGCTCACCATCATCAGAGTACAAACTCCACTTTGACATGTCTCTCAAGTATCTTAGAATCTATTTCACTACTTTCCAATAAACCTTCCCTTGATTTGAAAAGAATATGCTCACCATCCTAACAGCTTGAGCAATATTTGGCCTTGTGCACACCATTGCATACATCCAATACCCTACTGCAAATGAGTATCGAATAAAGGACATACCATATTTCTCCTTTTTTGTTGAGGAACATGCATGCTTATACAACTTGAAGTAAGATGCCAGTGGCATGCTAACCGGCTTGGCATGTTGTAGATTGAACTTTTTTAGCACTCGTTCAATATATCCCTCCTAAGAGAACCATAATTGCTTATCCTTCCTGCCTCGAGTTATCTCCATACCTAAATCTGCATTGCAAGTCCCAAATCTTTCATATCAAAAGATTTGGACAAGCCTTCCTTTAACTTTCAAATTCTTCCAATGTCTTGACCCATAATCAGCATATCATCAACATAAAGAAGAATAATGATGAAGTTCTCACCTGAGAACTTAAAATACATGCAAGCATCGGCATAAGTTCGTTTGAAAACATGATTTTTCCTAAATGAATCAAACTTCCGATACCATTACATTGGACCTTATTTTAGGCCATAAAGACTTTTCTTCAACTTGCAAACCAAAATTTTCTTACCTTTAACTTTAAAACCTTATGACTGATCCGTGTATATGTCCTCTTCCAAATCTCCATGCAAAAAGGTTATTCTAACATTCAACTGTTCGAGTTTAAGATCCAAACAAGCAGTTAGACCCAAAATTATTCAAATTGAGGTTATCTTGAATATAGGCTAAAAGATTTAATCAAGGTCAATACCTTTCTTTTGATTGAATCCTTTCATTACCAACCTTGCCTTGTGCTTTACTAGCTTATTACCATATCTTTTTATCATAAAAACCCATTTATTCTTTAATGCCTTTTTTGCCTTTGGGAAGCTTTACAAGCTTGTATGTATTATTCTTCTTTAAAGAATCCATCTATCCCTTCATAACTGTGAGCTAGAAATCTTTATCATCACAAGATATAACCTCTTACACATTTTCAGGCTCCCCCTCAATAGTAAATAACAAGTATTTATAACTTAGATACCTTGTATATGGCCTTTTCTCCATTGTCAATGTTCGAAACTATGTTTCATCAACTATTGGATCCAGTTGGTCCTATGCTCATTATCCTCAATGGATTCATCTCCAGTATTGTCTAGAAGTGGTTTATGTAGCTTATAATTATCAGATTGTATATAATCACCACTAATATTTATTTGATCACACACTTCATCCTCTTCATTTGTAGACTGCTTAATAGTATAAGTAATTGATGAAGAGCTAACTACCTATTTTATGAGCTATAGTGTGATGATTTATCTCCCCTCAGAATATCAACACCTCTCTCATACTCCTAGAACACCACATCCTACTCCTGACCTCCTTTTGCTTCTCCAAGTTATAAATTTTGAAGCCAAATTGATCACCACCATATCTAAAAAAGGTGTAAGGTATTGACTTTGATTCAAGCTTCTTTCTCTGATTTGTAGGTATATGTTTGAATACCTTGAAGCCAAAATATATCAAATGATGATATGTAGGATTTTTGGCTGTCCACGCTTTCTCGGTAATCTCAAAATCTAAGGAACTGAGGGAGCTCAATTAATCAGGTAGATTGTTGTTCAGATTGCTTCTTCCCAAAATGTCTTTGACAACATAGACATCTTAAACATGTAACAAATCTTCTCTATAATGGTTATGTTCATCCTTTCAACAACCTCATTGTGTTATGGAGTCCCTGGTTTGATCTTCTTATGTCTAATGTCATGCGATGTACAGTATTCTACAAACACCTTAGAAGTATACTCCCCTTTTATTGTCTATTTTCAGGCACTTCAGCTTCCTCTCAGCTTCCTTTTTTTACCATAACACGAAACTTTTAGAAAATTGTTTGACTCTTAGTGTTCAACATGTACACCCAAGTCTTCCTCAATGCATAATCAATGATTGTAACAAAATATCTATTACCTCCTACTAATCCTCCTCAATAGGACCATAGACATCTGCATGTAACTTCAGTAACTGTGTGTTGCTTTCCAACCAAGCAATGATCACAAGGATTAAAGGGTTAAGAGTTCTTAACTAGGATAAGGGATTTTCTAGCCAACAAATTTAATACCTTCCCACTCATCTATCCCAATCATCGATGCCACAGATTCAGTGAAGATTCCACACACCTTTAAGTGTGTCTTGTACAATGAGCAACATAGCTCTCCTCGAGCCACAATCATGACACCTTTGGATAGTTTTCACTTCTTATCCCAAAATGTGTGTTGAAATCCTTCTTGATACAATACATTGATTGATAATAGACTTAGCCTTAGATCATGGATGTGTCGTACATCTCTTAAGGTTAGTAAGCATCTGATTTTTTTCTAAAATAAGTTATCACTCGTACCTATTATCTTGGAAGAACTTTGTTTTCCCATCTTTACACTCCTAAAATCTTCGTTCTTGTAGCTTGAGAATTACTCCATCTTTGGAAAGTAATGATCGTCAATCATCCATTCAAAACCAAAATTGCTAATGTGGAAACATTCACTTGTTACATAAACTAGGGGCACCTTATCATCTGTGCTTGAAGTTGTTGCAGTTGTACTCTTATCATCACCATCATTTTGATGATCTTACTTTTTTTTTATCCCTTTTCCACTTGTAACTGAACCTCTTAATGTGTCCTAACTTATTGCAATAATGGCATGTCTTCACATCTTTGTCACCTCTAGACTTTGAATGGTTTTTAGACCTGCCACAACCTTTGGGACCCCTACTCTTGTTCCTTCCCCTACTTTCTGTCACAAAAGGTTGCACGATGTCAACTCCAATCTCCTTTCTTCTAATTTCTTCACTAAACAAACTTTCTTTGATTACATCAGAAGAGAGCACACTTCAGAAGCTGAGTTGCTAATCATCACCACTAACGTTTCTCACCTATCTGGTAACGAACTCAATAAGAACAACGATTGAACTCATCGTCAAGAATGATCTTCATTATAGTAAGCTTGTTGATTATGTCCTAGAAATTGCTTAGATGCTCCGACACTGATTTTTTAGCTTTCAACTTCAAGTTCACAAGCCTCCTAAGTAGAGAGGAATTGTTATAAGCAGTCTTCCTTTCATAATGACCCTCTAGCTTCTTTCATAGCTCAAAAGGATTCATTTCTTGAAACACATGATTTAATATGCTTATATCAATCCATTGTCTTATAGTGCTCAGAGTTTTTTACTTTATCTTTTCTTATTCTCTATATGACATCTTTTTAGATTTTGAAGGAACATCATCCTTCGCACCTTTATCAACATCAATAAGATCAAAAAGATCCTTGCAATATAGAATATCCTCCATTGTGGACCTCTATATTGAGTAATATAATGACATTAACTTAGCCATAGAGTTGTTTCCTCCTTCCATTGTGATGGTAATGATACCACTTGTTGGGAGACAAACAACACATCTCTATAAAAGATCAATCAAATATCAATGATAAAAAAGAAGTCTTCAAGTTGCAGTAGTAAAATAGTATAAGAATAAGAAAATTTAAACAATGAAACAAACACCAACATTTACTTGGAAGACCCTCCAGTGTAGAAGGAAAAATCACAAGGAAAACTAACAAAAAAATCCACTAAACAAAAAAAGGATTTATAAAAAACTTTGATATCTCACCTCCTAACAACAAATTGTCTCACAAAGTTCCAGTATTGAAACCAAAGTTAATGTTACAATAAAAAATCACTCGAATCAATCAATAAAACAATCAAGCAAGGATGAATACAACTCTCTTTGCTATTTCTCTTTTTCTTTTCTCACTTTTGGACATTGGGTTGCACTCAATCCAAAAGCCTACGTCTTTTTCTCTTTTATATCACAAAATAAATTTTCTGCACCATACATGGTCGTGTAAGTAACTGTGTATCTTCTAACACCGTCTTAATCGCAAACGTTCACGATTACAAAGAGTTATATGGTCTCCAAAAATGGTCATGCATATTCATGCAAGTGCGTATGAGATTGTGTATGTCTTTGCCTTTTCACAATTTCTTCACACGTTTACAGAGACTTACACAATTGATCCACACAATCGTGTAAGTTAGGACATGGACGTTTAGCACTCAACACGAGCATCTTCCCATAAGAGATTCTTCCATCTTTTCTTTATTTGTTCGTTATTCTCACAAACCATAAAGATGTCTTCATTTACCGAGAGTTTCAAAATAGGGTTGGAAACTCAATAAGGTGTTGTCGTCTATCACCAAAAACTTTATAAAAACAAATAAATATGTGTGTGAGATCTACAACCAAGGATTTCAAAAGAACTAGGACCTTCAAATGCATAGGAAGCACAAGGTGTTGTGGAAGTTGATGTAGAGGGAGAAACAAGAGAAGAAGAAGAGAGTGCACGTGTTCCCAAAGCCAAGTTGCATGCATTATGAGCTTTACCATGCTTTAGGAGATCTTAAAAAGAAGCACTTTAGAAGAAAAAGTAGCAATCACAAGTTGTGGATTTATATGAAATGTTCCAAAGCTTATGTTATCCAATCTGACTATGAAACCTGTCTTAAGACTTGTGTTACCAGAGGTCATTCTAATAATTTTCTTCAGGTTATTAATTTTTTCTTTCTTTCTAATACCAGTTTTAAGCTAGTTGCCAAGGATTATATGAGAGAATATTAGATGGCATTTTACAAAGACTATCAAACATGTCATTTGTATTTTAAATATATGGTGATGGTTTGCCAAAATTCTAACGAAAATCAATACATTGTCAATGGATGCAATTAGTTGAATCGCTTTTGTTATAATGTCATTATCATATATCTCCTTCTTGTTGGAATTTTCTCATTTGCCAAAATGGAAACAAACGATGAGCAACCTAGCAAGTTCTCTAATTTGTAGGAGTTCATAAATTTCTCTATAGAAAAACCACATATTCTAATGGAGGAGCCACAAGATTCGAATTTAAAAAAAAAAGTTAATTTAATTTAATTTTAATTAATTTAATTTAAATATTAAAATGATATCGTTTTTAAAAATAAATAAAAAATGATAATATTTTTGAAAGAGAAAGTTTGAATTGTTCAAGTTCAGCTTCAAAACATTCCTTTGAATATGAGCTCGAATTAAAACCTAATTAATTTAAACCTAATTCTTTTACTTCGTATCAAATTGAACTGTATTAAAAATATCATCCCTACTTAAAAGACTCAATTTTATTAAAATCTAAGAATAATTTAAATTTATGTTCCAAATCAATAATCATGTAAACATAAATTAAAAGAGGTTAATTAAAAGCAATACTAACCGTTCAAACATTGAATCAAACCAAAGCAATCTTTCTTAGGGAAACATAGATATGGTTGATAGAGTACTAAATGGGGTTAAAAAATTTCAATTGAATCATGAAAACTTAAGAAAATGACTATATACATAACAAGAAAATTAGGAGAAGTCCACCAAAGTCAGGACCTTATTTGGCTGCAATGAAATGTTCTCTAACGTGATTGGTTGGATAAAATTTAAATAAGATAATAATTTTATTTTTATAATAACTGTAATCACTTTTTGTACTAATTTGGTCTAATAAAATTTAAATAAGATCGCCTTTATTTTTATAGAGACTATAATCACCAAAAGATTTTTTAAATTTGTAGAAAAAAACTCAATATAAAATTAAGTAATCATGTGATTCAAGTAATCTACAGCAAAATTGGCTGAAAAGGGGAATACCTTTGACAAATTGGATTTTATCCAAAATTTTCTTTTTTCTTTTGAGTAGCCTAACTAGAGAAGAAAACTTCATTTGAGAATATAATCTTTAAAAAACACAAGATTGGTCTATAAAAAAAGATTAAGACAGGAAAATACTTTTAATATATTTTATTGATATTGAATTTTTCAAAGGGATGCAAAGACCATATAGCTTTGTCATGTTAGGATTCATTTGGGGTATATGTTGACATTGAAACTTTTATTTTAAAACAGACCAAGAGTTGGAAAAGGGCCATTGCCATTATGTCTTATAATGCTGGGGATTTTACTAAAAAGAGGAATACCTACATCCAACGATACTCTATTGAGAAAAAACTGAGAGGAATACCTACATCCAACGATACTCTGTTGAGAAAAAGCTGACATTGGTTATTTTATGATGAATATGACTTGAAGTATAAGTCTCAGTTTGACTAACTTTTTTGGGACCATGATGAAAGCGAAGAGATACGAATGATATAATATTTTCAGTTTAATGCATTCATTTGATCCATAATAACTATTTATTTATTATATGACATCTATACTTTTTTAATAAGAAAGGCTTTATTCACAAATTTAGTCACACAAATACGAAGATTTTCTTTCTTTTTAAGGAGACAAACAAATCTCCATACTAATATTTTAATTAATTGACGAGCAACTAGACTACAAGAAATTTCTGAGTAGCTGTTTAATATGTTTACTTGTGGTTTCTGACAATGTTACGTGAGAACACCAGTAGATATCCATTTAGGAAAAGATACCGAGCACTAAGGATAATCTACCTGCAAAAGATAATGTTTGCTAGTCTAAGAGGATATTCTTTTTAAATAAGTGTTGAGCAATCTTTGGTTGAAAGTCTAGTGAAGATTAAAGGAATCATAAGGTATTTAACTATAAATTTTGAAAGTCTAAGACTGTTCAAGGATTGGGGAGACTAAAAAAAAGGGGGAAAGGAATCATAAGGTATTACAATAAAAAGTTTATTTATAATCAAAGATGGAGGAAGGATGGATATTCAAGGGATAAGAGTGAAAAAGATACAATTGATCCTTTGAAAATTCTACACCCTAAGAAGAAAATGTGAACAATAATACATAGACTTGCCTTAATAATATGGAGTGATTTATTGCAGAATTTAGTTGTAAAAATCATCAAGACCTAAGGACTTCATAGACTGGAAGGCAAATAAAACTTCTTTGATTTCTGAATCACAATTGATGCCATCTTCCAGTACTCTTGAATTGATCAGGAGCTCTAAATTAGGAAGATTATAAATAGGAGACCTTCTTTTGCCTAGAAGATTTTCAAAATAGTTAACCATTTCATATTTAGTCATAGGTTCTTCTATAATTATATTCCCATCGTTATCTAGTGAGAAAACAATTTGCAAATAGCTCTTAAAGCTATCACTATGTTAAAGAATATTGGTTGTATGGTCGCTTTGCAACTATAAATGCTTTCATTAGTTTTTAGTACTAGCAGATTAATACTGCGCAAATGCGCAGTAATAAAGCCCATTTAGTTTAATAGACCTCCAAATGACTTGATTCTTGAACTATTGAATTCATAAGACATTTTTCTACCTCTCCAAAAAAATTGGTAGCATTCTGAAATGAATTGAGAAAGATTGAGTGAAAAAGGTAGGACAGGTACAGTGAGTGGGCTCTTGAATAATACGAAGTGGTGTTCTTTCACTGACCATACTTCAGTATTTTCATTATATTTGGACTTGTAGGATTCAAAATGAGATAATT
>JAOTAX010034713.1:0-11236 GCA_025629825.1 Erythroxylum guanchezii
ACACCCACGAATTTCTCTTCTTGCTTCTAATGGAAGCTTAAGCCTTCCCTTTCCTTTTTCTTCTTAAAGAACTCTCAAAATCACTTTCCTACACCAAGATTTGACAAAGCCCTAACTCTTCTTCTTCTTCTTCTTCTCCTCTCCACTTAGCCGAAACCTCCTTCTTTCTTTTCTCCTTGTGAGTGTCCTAAGTCTTCTTTGGAAAGACTTAATTCATTAGCTTCTTAACTTAAAACCTAAGCCTAAAACTACGTAGTTTCACTATCCTCTCTTCTTTTCCAAGCCAATTTCGTAGCTTCCCACCTTATGCCCACTTGTTTCTTTTCTTTTTGTCTTAATTGTCTCTACAAAGACTAAAGTACCCCCTCCTTATTAGCCTTAACCTTTAAAAACATAAGCTAACTTCCTAAGTTACCCCCAAGCCATCTTATTCTTTTTAATTCTAACAATTTATCAAAACTCTAATTTAACTAAATCCTTTCATTTAATTCCATTAACTAAGCACTTAAAAGCTCAAATTATTCCAACCAAAAGAAAAATTAACAAACTAAACCTCAAAATAATTTAAACAAGCTTATTTACTATGAAAAAGGAATCGGGGCCCAACAAGATGCGTATGTTAAACAACCTGAAGGTTTTGAAGTGAAAGGGTCTGACCACAAGATGTATAAACTACACAAAGCACTCTATAGACTTAAGCAAGCACTATGAGCCTGGTATGGCAAAATTGACTCTTATTTTGCTAAAAACAATTTTTTACAGAGTGCTAGTGAACCTAATTTGTATGTTAAAAGTTGTGGAAATGATTTTTTGGTGGTTTGTTTATATGTGGATGATATAATTTATACTAGAAACTCTTTTGTGTTGATGAAAGCTTTCAAAGAGTCCATGATGTAAACTTTTGATATAATTAATTTGGGATTACTATATTATTTTTGGGTTTAGAAGTTGCTCAATATATAGGTGGAATCTCTTTTTGTCAAAAAAATATATGCTACAAATCTTTTAAACATATTTGAAATGTTGAATTGCAAGGCGGTTAAGAGTCCTCTTATTTTCAGTGATATATTATCTATTGGTAATAGAGTTGAGAAGGCAAATGAAAAGTATTTCAAAACTTTAGTGGGTGGCTTGATGTAGCTCACTCACACTCGACCAAATCTCATGTTTCCTGTGAGTCTTTATATAATCGATTTTATAAGTGACAATCAAAGATAATACTTGTCCACTTGCCAATTTACAACTTTTTATTTGAAAATTAAAACTCTTGCATCATTTAGTTGGTTTGAGATTTATTTCATCATCATTATTTAGCTAAATAAAATGAGAAAGTCAAAAGTTTATCATTATCTCTTGTAAAATTCTTCAAAATGATAAAAATTAAACATTAAAATTATTTGGAATTAGTTACCATTTCTAAAAAGTTCTATCTGTAGAGATAAATGTAATCCCATTATGTATTTATTTGATTAATTAAATGAGAATTGATAATTTAAAAAGCAAATATATGTAGTCAAAATGATTATACACTTAAAATGTAGTATAATCTAATCTTGAATTATTTACGATTAGTTTAGTTAATTTAAAAGAAACGAGGTAGTACTTTTTTAGCACCTATATCACAAAAGCTATGAAAATTGTACTTTTATAGTTAAAAAATTATTACTTAAATCAAATTCGATTGCACAACAAATTGACTAAATAAATACAATTTTTTAACAAATCGATATACCTCCATCTTTGGATATTTCTTCAAATTAGAATGATGAATAACCTTCTTATATTCACTTTTTCTTAATGTTTGTGACAATATAAAAAATAAAACTACGGTGTTAACCTTAAATATTTTTAGTACAACACTTTTTAGCATACATCAAGACTTTTAAAGTTTTCGAATAAAGCTAAATGTAATGAAAGCTCACTATCCAACCTTCAATATCAAAAGTAGATTCAAAAGCAATAACAATAATAGCGAAAAAATCTTGTGCAATTATTTGCATAATCGGATATTAAGTTCCATTGAACCTCCATTATATTAATATATCTAAATGTGCATTAATTGTGACATAAATATTAGCTTCCAAACAATTACCTAAGTTCATTTTAGTATTGAAATTCTTTCCCTTTTTTTCTTTATGAATTTCTTTAAACTAAAACCTAAATATCTACATTTCTTGTTTGATTAAAGTTGAAGCTAGTACTAAGCTTTGTGATAATCATTAAATAGATCATAATATAAGAGTATATTGATATCAACTTGGTATTTAAACTCAATCCCTATACAACAACCAAACATGTTTTTCAATTGCAACAAAATTGTACCTTGAATCCAAAACAATAGTAACTATCATGCTATTATTAGTTTCATTTCAATAATTGTCAAAATTTATCATCATATTGTTTATTATTGTTTGAATACCTTAATTAGAAGAAATTACCTAATCAGATACTAATTTTATCATAGACATGTTAACAAAACAAATGTGAGAAATTAGATACTTTATGTCAAAAGATAACTAAGTAACAATATTAAATACTTCCAAGTTATCACAAATTCTCTTTGCCAACTCTCATTGCTTATCTATTGATAAACATTTATACTAACAATCTCATTATCTTAACGTGATAAACACATTACTATACTTAATTGCATACCTTAAGCTTTTTAAATGTTGAATTTCACCTTATTGGATAATCCAGACATAACTTCCTAGTGCAGGGAAAGTATAATTATCTTATAGTTTCTTTTAAAAAATTCTACTATTTTAGTTACAATATTTAACTAAAAAAATTTATATTAATAGAGACAAATGATCACGTGATAGACTTTACTAACCATTGTATACTAGTAGAAAAAAAGAGCTTAAGTGGGCTAATTAGTTTAGGTATTAGGATTGTCTATTGGCAGAGAAATGGAACTCATATAAGGTGGTTAGTTTGAGGTGCCAAAATTGCTTATTGGTAGCAAAAGTGGGGTGGTCTAGTGTTGGCACTAGACCTAGATGGGCTCGAGCAACCTGTTTTTGAGCTTGATTAGGCTTGAGCAGTCCAAATTCTGATTAAGTCCAGGTCAAACAAAAATATTTTTCTAAAATTTAAAATTTTAAAAATGACATTATTTTTCGTAAATGATGTCATTTTCCCAAACGACTTCGTTTTTCTTAAATGACATTGTTGTTCTCAAATGTTTTCCTTTTTATTTGAAAATTTTATGCTTCTAGTTGGGTTAGATCAAGTAGCCTATGTTTGAGCCTAGCTTAAAGCCTGAAAATTTAAAAAAGAAAATCTAAACTTGGCTTGAAGTTCAATCAACTTGGGTTAAGTTTGTTTTCAAAATGTGATCCTTAGGGTGGTTTAGTTTATGTGTCAGGATCTTATTGTGGAAAATTTTTTCTTAAAAAGTATAATCTATTAAAGTGTTAGGAAAAGGCATGGAAGAAGAAGGGACTTTTTTGGTGTTGTGCTTATCTTCCCTACCTCAAGACTTCTTTTCTTCCCTGCCATTAAAATCAAACTAAAATGTAAACAACTATTCATATAAAAACTAAAGATTATGGACATACACAAACGTAGCAAGTTATTTATTACCCTTGCATATGTTGAATTTGGTGATGTGGTCATGTTTTATATCACTTATCTAGCCAACAAATAACAAAATTCATGCCTAAATTTATGTCTAAAAATTAAATTAGAAACAAAAACTATTAACATATGAAAATCATAGAGAGAGAGAAAGAGGGGAGAAATATTATCTACTTACCACATCTATTCCTAAGTTGGTTGCTTAGTAAGTCCATAAACTAGCTACCTTATTGTATAGGTATATAAAACACAATGGGCTTGGAGATTTAAGAGAAATTTGAGTTCCATATTTTAAGACGCTGTGAAATGGAAAAAGAAAATGGGAGAGAAGAGTTGGGTAAGAGGTGCTTTGAGACTTCTCAAATAAGTTTAATAAATACAAATTTATTCATTTATCCATTACATTATGAAATTATATCATTATCTTTACCATTAATACATTAATTAAAAATATTGATACAACAATGGATAATTATAGATAGATGATTACTACCTAGTTGGATCCTTTAATAAAGTATTGTTATTATCTTACTACACTCATATCATATAGGAAGTCCTAAGCACACTTAAGCAGCCAACCTCTAGTAGTTGACTTAATAAGAAACATAAAAGAAAGAGATGATTGACCTAACTACAAATGTTATTTTGACAACTTCTTGTTGCTCTTCTCTTCTAATTAAAAGGACTTCCTCATTCGTAAAATGGTGATTATATGTTACCTTTTGTTTTACAAAGATTAGGGAAATTTCTGAAAAAAGATTGTTACTAAGTAGTTTAATAGTTATCTAACTAACTAAATTAATTTAACATAATACTAGTTGCCATATTTATGGTGAATTCTTATGTAAGTTAATTAAACCTTTTTAAAGTCTATTGATGAAAGAAACCCAAGAACATGAACACTAAAATGATGACATAATGTATTAGGATTAGAAAGTTTAATTTCTTTCCTAGTTTGTTATTAAGGAAAACTTGAATAGATATAGAATAAGACAAAGGGTAGTTTTAAGTCTAATTTGAACAATTAATGATTAATATCTAATTTAAACAATTAAAGGTTAAGATAAGAAATTTACTATAAAAGATCATTGTACTATATTTATTTGTTTCATGGTGTCTACCATGATGATGCTTTACTCCAAACTTGGCGAAAGTCTATAAAGATTTTATGAAGAGGCAAATTTGAAGTTGTCCTTAATAAGAGAGATGATTCATCTAATGTGTACCCACTAAAATGGCTTGGCTAGGTATTCTATTTATTTATTCAAACACTAGCTTATTCTTTGAGAACTTGTTTAAGGTGAAGGGTGTCTTTAATATTCATATATTTGACACTAATTTAAAGATTACTTATAGTGGAGGGGTGAACATCATCGAGGACTATAGGGCGGATGTATACCCAGTTAGCATAGAAACTGGAAATTTTAACTAAGGAAGAAAAAATGATAAGAAGAGTCATAGCTGAAGTTGTAATAGCCTCAAAATCATAAATCATTTGATAACTAATGAAATTCAGCTGAACTTATTGGTTTATCTTTATATCAAATCTATTGGTTGTACTTTTCATGAAAAAAACTATTTAAGAACATTCTTTATCATATACATATTTATTTAATTAGCTATATATAAGATAAAGTCTATGGAATAGATTTACATTATAAATAAATTATAATGAGATGATAATTATGTAGTATCCTTTAATTATTTTTGTTCATTATTTTATTGAGATTGGATATTAATAGAGCGTAGACTAACATGTATTATCTTTCGTCCTTATAAAGTAGTTAATCTCATAGACTAAAGTATAAATATACTTAAACAAATGTATAGGTGCTTATTAGAGAACAAGTTCACTAAACTAACTCGATATAAGAATTCTATTTAAAACATTACTTGTATGTCTATTAAGTGATCCTTTGACTTGATATCTTCAAAGTATCTTATATAAGGATTGTTGTATTTTGATAATACTTAAGACATATTCTAGTCATGAGTATCTCAATTGGTAGTAATTAGATATAACATGAATTATATATATACAGTTGAGTAATCAATATAGGATTCATTATCCTAAAGTGATTAATGAAAATATTCTATTGTTCTCGATTAGTATTAATTTGAGAAATCCTTAGTCATGATGGAATGAAATTTTGAAAATAATTATCAAATTTCATTAATAGAATCAAATACTAATAGTAGAGAACTAACATGATTGGACTCAAATAGAGTAAACATTAATTCTATGCTCTATGTCTAATTGAAACATTGTATGATGAAATGATTGAATTATACGTAAAAAAAATGCACGGAAAGGTTAGCTAAAACCACTTTGACATTTCTAAATATTTGGATGGTCATGATGTACTACTAGATATCAATCTTTATCTTTAGTTATAAATTATTTAAATAGAGAATCAAAGATAAAATAAATCAATTTGATTTATCAAATCTTAAACACAATTTAAGGTTGTAATTTATATCCATTACCAACATATTTAGGAACCTAATGAATCACACACAAAGAACATTTAAAGAGAGAAAAAGATAGCTAAAGCAATTTGGACTTGATTACAAAATTTGAGAAACTCTAAAGGTTAAATATTAGATATTTAATAAATAAAGACCAGTATAAGATATTGAAATTTGTTTGAGCCCGATTGATAATTTAATCAGGATTAATTGTAATTCTAATTAAATTTTAATTAAAATTAGAGTTATATTTCAATTAAATTATTGAAAGTTTCAAATCATATTATAAATAAATGTACCTTTAAAAGAGTTCACACTCTTTGCTTACCCTTTTTTACAATACTTGGTGAGTTCTCTCAAATTGTTTGTATGGATTCTTTAGAGGCCAGATATGTATATGTATTTGGTGATTGTGATAAACTAATTAAAAAATTTAAGGAAAATTGTAAGAAAAGGATCAAACTACATTATAAGATATAATTTATGTTTATGTTATATTGTATGCATTTATTAATCATGTTATAAAATTGCAGGCTATATTGACTTTCAAAAAATCGAATGAAAATTTTTGCATTTTTTGACCGTGCATAGATTAGATATTGTCTCAATATCATATAAAACTTTCATAGATGGCAGTTATTACTGTTGTAATATGTGTATACATCCATATCTTCATTGGCAAATGTTTGTGTTTGAACTACAGGTAAAGATAATTTGGCTTGTATTTCTTTGTGTAGTCTCACTAGTATGTCTTGAATTGACCTCAAAATAGGGAAGGCTATAAGAAGCACAAAGCAAAAGGAGAGAACTCTTTAAGTATAGATATTTTTAGACTTTGAAGGAGAAAAGTTCAAAAGGATCTTGACATAATGTTTTGAATAACACTGCCATTTGAGGATAAGAGCCACCAAAAAGCTAAAGCACTATTTTCAAACATAATTGGGGAAACAGAAGCTTGTTGAAGTCAGATGCTGCAACCTGAAGCACAGACATTATAATTGTTTTAATTCATGGTGAAAAAGATTTTGTGATTGAAAAGAATGGTATCGATATATTTCATCTACTAATGACGTGTATTTTTTTTTCCCTAAAAAGTGGTAAAAATATATTAACTATTTCAAAATGGAAAAGAAGAGAGTTTGTCTAATGTATGGGCCTAAAGCCCTCTAATATCCAAATACAATAGATAATAACTCTTAAGAGAAGGTATGGTTTAACGTAGCAGATGGGCTATCTGCAACATATGACACGTCTCCATATGAAGGACAAATGTCCTTGCTTGCTACGCACATTAGGGGGTAGGCACAGTGGACGAGAGCTTTAGTCCTTCTTGCTTTTTCGGGTGAACAAGATGATTCCCTACACAATCCAATAAAAGTGAACTAGTATGCCTGGATCTTCTTCGACATCCTCATTTAACTCGAACCAAGTTCAATCATATAACATATGGGTCAAGGTTGAGCTACACATCTAGCTACCTATAACAGGGGCAATCTTTACAAGCTCCAGAAAAGTTTCATGTATGCATTAAGGTCAATCAAGTTCTTGTGGAATCTCTAATGCCACTATTTCCATATGCGATATGCTGAAGCCTCGAGGAAAATTACATTAACTAGAAAATTACGTTAACTACCTTCTCCCTTCTAAGTGTGGAACTATTTTATAGCATCCATTTTAGTACATCTATGAGTTGTCCTGAATTTGGAGACCACAGATACTAGTTAAGGCATTCCATATTTATGATGATAATTTGCACTGAAAAAATAAATGCCTCATAGTTGCCTATTTGTCTTCATAAACTAAACAGTCACTATTTATATTGTGAAATTTCAATCTATCGAGTGTTGGTAGTTTCCTTTTAACGATGAGCCACAAGAGGAAGGATATTTTGGGTGGGAGTACTTTGGGCCAAATTATCTACCAGCCCTTCATGAATGGAGAATTATCTCTGATAATTTCTTTTACTGAAATGCTAAAATAGATGTCAAATATGATGACAAGTCATGTATACTTATCGTTTCTACCCTAATTTAGGTTATAATTAGGGAAATGGTTAAGATATTCTTCAAGCATAATGTGCCACTGATTATCTCGTACCTATACAAACACTTTGTAATTAATTGAAAACCTTGTGCTAAGGGAATTTAAAGATTGGATATAAGACCAATACTAGACCAATTGTCAAAGAAGAGGGATGCAGTGGCACCATTGCCTATTAAGCATTTGAATTGAGGTTTAAGTTCATTCCTACGCTTCAATAGTTTCTTAAGAAAGCAAAAATAAGAGCCAGAGGGTTTAGTCTCCTATATACTCTTCCCCTTTAGAAAGTACCAGTGCATCCATTGGATCTATAGGGATTCTTAATTGCCGATAAGTTTCCATAAAGATTTTGTTGGTGATACCCGATAGTTATTCTTAAGCCACCTTCTTTGTAGGTTTGCAAACGTCTTTCCACCCCACTCTAGATAGGAATTAACCTTATTTCCCATATGTCCATAAGAATCTTCTCAAGAGTTCCTAAATGAATTTGGTAAGCCCCTTGGATAGGAAGAAATGGGAGGAATAATATACATGTATGGAGTTTAGGATAGTTTTAGTTAGCTGCTACCTATGACCGAGAGAGATAAATTGCACTAGTTTGATATCCCTTTTTTGATCTTCTCAATGAGGGGTAAGCATTCACCATATTTCATCCTTTGGATTGTAATAAGAAGTCCCAAAGTAGTTAAAGGGAAAGGCTTTGATTTGGAATCGTAGAAGAGTTTTTAATCTTACCATGTTACAATTACCATTCTCTGCCAAGAATAAATATCTCTTGGATTTATTTAGTTACAATCCTGAAAGTTCCTTAAACGGTAGCAGTGAGTTCATTAACGAACTAAGGGGAGCATCATGAGCTCTAGAAAATATAATTAGATCATCTGCAAATAAAATAGAGATAAGGACAATTTTCTCACATTTTGATTAAAATTTAAAGTCAAGATTAGAGGAAATGTTCCATTTTAACAATCTTGTAAGGGACTCCATATATAGTATAAAGGAGATAAGGCGGTCAACCTGTCTCAATCTTCTTTGCCCTTGGAAGATGCGACAGGGGTTCGTTGTTAATTAGACCATTTAAAGAGAGATACATGCCATTATCCATAATTTGAACTTTTGAGGAAACCCAAACACTTCCAAAAGATGAGAGATGAAATCCCAACTAGCATAGTCAAAGGCCTTTATGAAATCAATTTTATTGGCATAGTTCTTAGGCCCATTCCTACTAAATAACCGTTCAGGAGCTCTTGAGCGACTAGAATGTTGTCCCCAATTAGTATTCCCTCAATGAAGGCCCTATGCAAATCATTAATAATATCTTTTATTTTCTCTTTGAATCTAGAAGCAACAATTTTGGAAATGATTTGATACAAAAGTTGTAATATAAGATAGGTTTGTAGTTACTGAAACTTCTAAAGTTAGGGCTTTTAAGGGGATAAGATATAGGAAAGTTTTGTTTATTTCCTTGAGGATTCTTGTCTCAACAAAGAATTTCTACACTACTTCTATCATAAGGACAATAAATGGCCATGCCCTTTAGAAGAAGTGGCCACCCATACCATCTGGTCCATGGACCTTTAGGGGACTCATTTAAAGACTTTTTTTTTTAGCATTTACTGATCTTGAAAGGAGATTTATGTCCTTTTATAGAATTGTTTATGGATGAAAGGTTGCAAAATAGGTACTATGGAGGAGGATGGAATGGTTATACCAATTATACCCTTGAAATATAAGAAGCTTCCCCTTTGATCTTCTCATGAGCACATACTAGGGCACCCTCATCATTAAGGATAAAATCAATCTTATTGGTGTTCTTTCTTGCTAGGATTGAGTTTAGAAAAAAAACATTTATGTTTTTGTCCCAATCCTTAAGCCATTAAAGAATTGTGAGTTATCAATAGTTGCATGTAACTGTTAAGTTCAACCTTCTCTTTGGTAATAAGAGATTGATCCCTATGACAATACACCTGTATCTTATTAAGTTCCATCTTTGTGCTTGTGATGTGGTATAAAGTATTAGAGCCCCGTTTTCTAATATTTAACCTTTTTAGCTTATCTTTGATTTTCCCAAGTTTCTTTACAAAAATGTAAAGTTTGCAACCCTAGAAATTATGAGAGAGAACATTCATGATAACCTTATGAAAGCCCTCAACTGTAAGGAAATTATTGAATTTAAAGGGGTAATATCTCCTTACATTATTAAATAAGTTTGTCACCTTGATAAGGGAGTGGTCAGAAAAGAAAGGTTGGAGTACTAAGGCTTTTCTTTATGGAAGTTTTTCTAACCAATGCCCATTTACTATGGCCACATCGAGCCTTTTACAAATGTGCCATCTCAAACTTTGTTTATGCTCCAAGTTATAACGGAACCTCAAACTTTAGATCATCTACTCTAATTTTTCCTATACATTCATGGAAGTCCATTGTAAAATTCTTATGGGACACATTTCCATCTATCTCCAAGGGATATAGAATATCGTTGAAGTCTCCCATTAGCAACCGTGAGGCATTCATTGAGTTAAAAATGTCCTGCAATTTACATTATAGAATATTCCTTTGAAAGGAAAACTTACATCCATAAATGAAAGAAACATACACCTTAGTACTTTCCTTAATGAATGCGACCTCCAAGTGGATGAGTTGATATGAGTAGGGGTGTTCATAGTAGGGTAACCTGACCCGTTCATAAGTAACCTGAACCTGAACCTGAATGTCAGGTTTGACAATTTTACGAACTTGAACCTGAACCTGAACCTAAAGAACCTATAGGATCGGTTAACCTATTTTCAGGTTCAGTTCTGAAGGTAACCAGAACCTATTCATATCAATATATATGATAAAAAATTATTACAAAATTGAAAACAAATACAAATTATTCATAAAAGTATGCATAGAAAATCTATC
Source organism: Erythroxylum guanchezii (assembly GCA_025629825.1). NCBI lineage: Eukaryota > Viridiplantae > Streptophyta > Magnoliopsida > Malpighiales > Erythroxylaceae > Erythroxylum > Erythroxylum guanchezii. The sequence continues at coordinate 10,996 of JAOTAX010034713.1, forward strand.
AAAGATTAATCCAATATGTTAAACACAAGCAAAGTAAAAATAAGCCAAACAATGTCTTATAAAAGATTCATACTAGAAAAAAAAAAGATAAATTATTAAACAATTATTCTTCGAATAGGATGGTAGGATGATCCACTGTCATACATGAAGCCACATCTGTCAAAAAAATAAAGAATAAAAAGAGTTAGACTCGTTATTTCTTTTTTAATTGAAAAAAGATTTTTTTTATTTATTTGTATAT
>JAOTAX010034759.1:0-11232 GCA_025629825.1 Erythroxylum guanchezii
GACACATTTTTTAAACTTGCTTTCATAAACATAGTATCTTTTCAAGAATCATTTTCACATTCTTTTCATAAATCATCAATGCCGTAATCAGATACCAAACACATAACAACTTCTCAAAGCATTCAAAGAGTAATAATTGCAAATTCATAAAATAGTTGAAATCATTTATTTTCCATCATTTGAAAGAAAGCATTAATGGCTTATTATTTAATTATAAAAATGTAACCCACCTTGAATTCCTTGCTTGAAAACTTGCTCAAGGATGCCTCTCTTCTTTCTCCTTTTGCCTCTCTTGATTTTCTTAACAATGGCAAAAATCCCAATTCAATAGGAATTCAAATTGGAAAACCTAAAGAACCATATGCATGAAATTGACCTTAGAATACTTAAACTCATGCATTTCCTAAGTTCTTTAAACCAAAACCCTACCAAAAATCCAAAAGATTAAACATAAACTTACCTTGAATCTTTACCAAACAATGAGTTTCTTGGCTTTATGGATGCTCTAATCTTCCTCTTTCTTTTTCCCTTCTTGAGCAACTTCAACAGCACTCTTTAAAACTAAGAAAAATTGAAACCTAGCTTAACTCTCTTCTTTCTCTCAACCCACGATACTCTTTCTCTCTTTCTCCCTTATTTTCGTATTTTCTCTCTTCTTTCACTCTTCACTCAAGTTTTTCTCTTCTCAAATGCAAGACAAAAATTCCTTCTTCCCATTTTGCCCTTCCTTATAAGCTTATGTCTTTTTAAACTTAAGTAATCTTCCAAAAATGCCCCTCATGCAATCTTACCACCTTAACACTTTAATTCAATTAACCTATGTCATATAATCTTACTCATCTTAACATGCTAATTAACTCTAAAATAAATTAATCTATCAAGACCTCAAAATTAATTTCAATCATGTTTAGTCATCAAGAAAAAAATTCGGGGCCAATAAATTAGGCTTAAATGGAGCTTGAATTGAATCTAGAATGATGCTTGGATTAAATGATTAAATGTGTGATATGTATGAAGTGATAATTGGGGTTATAACTTGGTGAATGAATTGATGATATCAAAGTACCAAAGACATGAGTATAATGAGAATGAAGATGTTCATATGATTGTAGTTATGATTCAAAAGAGTTGAGTAATATGTGATAAGTAAAGGTGAATGAGAATTGGATATTATGAGAGCATATAATGCTAGAAAAGAAATGACGAGTAATTGAACTGTGACATTAGAATAACCAAGTGTTCTTGAGGTGTAAACTAAGAATAAGTTAGACACATACAAATGATAAGGTTTGATTGATTAAGAGACATGATTAAGGAAACATACCCAGAATAGTCAAATTGAGCATGCATTATACATGACACATATACATATGTGTACAATTGAATGTTTATGTAATTGCGCAATTAATAATATTTATGCAATGTGTGTATTGCATAATGTAGATGTGCAGGATAAAACGTCAGCATCCAGACATTTCCGAATCATGGAAGCTAATGCTAATCTGGAGCATACTGTGAGTCTACCTAGATGGTCTTACTTTAAATGGTTGTTTTGTTTAAATTATGTATTGAATGATTATGTGAATGTGATTGTACTGGCTCCAGATATTGAATGTCTGAGGCATTTGATGCATGAATAATATTGAAAGTACTCATTGAATGTGAATTGGACTGATTATGTGTTTTCTCAACTTAAATATTGAATGCCGGACTAAGGTCCGATGACATGTGAAAGTGAATGTGTAAAGTGAAATAAAGTGAATGATTGATCTTATGTGATTAACACATTTCATTATATGAATGCATGACAATATAAAGGTTATTGTGACCGGAGTATCCATCGAGAAAAAGCTTAAAGCTCAGAAAGTGATTAAGAGCCAAAGACTCACTATGTACAATGAGCCCTGTATCCCCAACAAATAAGGGACAATTATTAATGAGCCTAGTATCTACAATGGATACGGGACAGTTACAGGCACTCGGTCATAACAATAATAAAAGAAAGTGAGTCTCGTGAGCATTACATATACATTTAATATGTATGTTTGAGCGATTGAAATGTATTGTTGAATTGTGTTGAATGAGAAATGTGTAAATTGTGAACAAAAGAGTTTTGTGATGCTACTTCTTGATAAATAAAATTATATGAATCATGTGATTATATGAATTTACGTGTTATATGATTGGGTGAGCCATCGAGGATGATCCACTCACTGAGTTCGCAAAACTCACCCCAAAATTGTAACATTATTTTTCAGGCTTAGGGAAGATCTCCAGTTAGACAAATTGGAGTTTAGCCACCGCATTCAAGTAAGAGATAGAGGTCAGGATCAGTTCGTGTCTACATTTTTACTTCCTTGTTTTTGTATCAAATTGTGTATTCCGTAATTATTGTACCTCGGTTATTTGAATAATTCTATTTTGTAATGAATTTCCAAATTGGAAATGTTTCTAAATTATATTGATTAATAAGTGTAATAACAATTGTGATTGCGATGTTTATGAAATGAAAATATGGCCCCAATTTGATCAATGGTTTTCTGTAATATGCGTGTGATTTATGAAAATTTTGTAATGAGCTTCGACAGTTTGCTAGCATGCCACTCTCGTAGAGTATGCTCTTGAATACCATCGGTATGTTCAGGGATATTCCCTACGAGAGTGGGGTGTTACATTTTAACTCGAGATTGAAGTTTTTTCTAGGTAAATTGTGCTCTAGATGGTCAAGGACCTTTGTTGTGAAAAATGTTACCTTTTATGGAGCAATTGAAGTTGAGGGAAGTGATGGAAGAACTTTCAAAGTGCATGGGCAAAGATTGAAGCATTATTATGGTCAAAAGTTGAGAATCATTGCATTCATTTCACTCAAGGCTTGACGTTAAATATAGCGCCTGTTCGGAGGCACCCCAATCTTATCCTTTCATTTTATTTCTTTGTTGTTTTAGTTTCTTTTTATTGCTTTCATTTGAGTACCTTATTTTCTTTTTATCTGTGTTGTTTTTAGGAATGCAAGATTGGAGTTGTGAATTCTGATTTCAAGTCACTGAGCCCTCTTTGATCCAGGGAGTCCTTACGTTCTCATCTCCATTTTTTTTAAGACATTGGGGACAATGTCCCATTTAAATGTAGGGGTGGGACCAATTTTAAAATTTTTGCAATTTTGCACTCGAATTGTGATGAAAGTTGAACCATGCCATTTTGTCATAGTAGTTGGAATGAGGATTTAGTTGTGTGCTTGAATTTGAATTAGACAACTTGAGTGGAAGGTGAATTATATGGATTGATTGAAGTAATTAGATGCATAAACTCAGTCAGTAATTTGATAGTTGAGTGATTAGGTAATGTATACATTTTTTTAATGGATTTTCACATAAGCACATGTGAGGTTTTGAGCTTATATGACTGCATTTTGTATTCATTTCATTGTTTTTTGTTGTGTGTGATGCTCCCCTAGGAAGAATATCTTTAGAACTTGCATTGAACCGGTTTGAAACTACGAGATGCAACTTTATGGAAATGATTAAGGCACTCTTTGTTTTAAATCCATTAACTTAAATGACCCACCTTATACTTTGTCCCTTACAACCCCTTTTGAACCTTTACCCTTTTTTATTGCAAAATAAAAACTTAAAAACCCAAAACTCCATTAGCCTTGCCAGATCACAAGTATAAAGAAGTGCTAAGTGATCATTTGGTCTATAGTTTAGGACTTTTGTTATTCTGAGATGTTTATAGAGGTACTCCTACTCATATTTTATTGATTTATGTTGCTTTTGTTTTCTCTTGTTTTTATTGTTTTCCCTTATTTTTAGTATTGAAAAAATAAAAATAAAAAAAGAAAGAAAAAGAAAAAGAATCAATCATAGTAGCATTAGTTAGTGATGAGTAGTAGTCCTATGTATTCATTTGCATATCTCATACTTTGTATTTAGTTGTCCCTTTTACTTAGTGCTTTGTTAATGCTTGTGAGTTAACTTATGACCTGTTTATGCTACCTTAACCCAAACCCCATTACAACTCTAAATATAAGTCCTTTTGATCCACGTTGGTGTGTGTTTTATGTGGAAGAGAATTGGTGAATATGTAAGCCTATAGTAGTGTAGCCTTTTAGAGGGAGTCTTGAGTGAAACACTGACTCTAAACACTTGAGTGATTTGAGCGAAAACGTGAGGAAAATCCATCTAAGTTCTATATGTGCCTTTGATCAATGGTGTTTGCCTTTGACCTTGTTTATGTGCATTGATGAAAAAATTATGATATGTGTAGTAGCTTAAAACTTGAGTTTACTGAAGTTTGAATGAATGCACACACTCGATTTTCTTTGAAAACGAATTGATGAAATTTTTTTAAGTGTGTTTAAATTGCTTAAGGATAAGCAATAGTTCGAATGTGAGGGTATTTGATAAAGATACTGATAGACTTTTATTTGATGCATTAATATAGGTGAATTGTGTAGTATTTTGGGATATATATTATGCTAAATTGTTGTTTTTATATTATATTTGAGTGTTAGGAGCTTTTTGGAAAAACAAAGCAAAAAGATAGCAAAGTGGAAGAATGCTCAATGCTTCAACGTATGGACAAGCCACTGGGAGAAGATGAGACAAAACGACTACACATGAAGCAAAACAAGACAGTAGCAAGAGAGACGGGAATTAATTAAAAGAAAAAAATGACAGCACCATATGCACAAAACACAATACACTAACAGTAAATTGAAGACTATGTATGTGTGAAACGCAACGTACAAGGAGAGGACCTAGCGTTTTGAAAAATAAAAAAGGCAATAACTCCTCTTTTGGCGACGACATAGCTTCCACAGAAAAACGCATCCAAGCAAAGGAGAGGGGAGGGCTTCATCAAGCTTGAGAGCCCATCCAAGAGGAACTAACACAAAGCATTGAGGATTCCACCTCCAAATCACAATTTTACTGCAAAAATTCTGCTGCAATTTGGAGCCATTTTCTTTATCTCTATTTGATTCTTTCATGAATTGTTTAGGGTTTATGATTTTGGATTGCTTGGCATATTGATTTATGGCTAGAACCTTAATTTCTCTTAGGGATTTGATGTTTTGGTGATGCTTTAAAATTGAATTTTACTGGAATCCATGATTGAATATTCATATGCTTATTGATTTCCTTGGGTTTACTCGTTCTTCTTTTGGATCATTAGAAGTTTACTTGATATAAATTCACCTTTGGAAAAAAGGGGATTTTATTATGAGTTGGGAGACCCAAGAAACTTAGGAGGTGAAAATAAAAGGTTTAGGTTTGGAACTTAAGAAACTCTAGGAAGAACTTAAGTAAGGGATTACTAAGTAATGTCTAGAGTGGATAGATTAATTCATCTTTGAGAGAAGGGGATTAATTACTCTTAAAATTCATATACAAGGTTAGGATTTTCTAATTGTAGAGGATAGCTAAATCAATATTAAGGTTGGCAAAAACATTATTCCGTAGGAGATAGTCATTTCCCATTAAATTTAATCCTTTTAATTAGTCAATTAATGCCCTCTCTTCTTAATCAGTTATTGCATAGATATGTCACATTCATAGTTATTTTGGTTGCATCGAATTTGGTGGTTATTTAGAAATTCATTTGAGTTTTTAATAATTCTTTACATTGCTTTTAATTTCCAAAATTTCACCCAACCCGATTCCAAACACCATTATTGCTTTTTCATAATCTTTGTAGACATGACTCGGTTCTTACCAATTTATTACTCACTTTGACAACCGTACATTTGTGATTCACAAACAATTTTTCTCTAAACTTTTCTCGTATTCCTATATTATGTGATAATACTAGTGCTATAAATCTTTCTAAAAATCTTATGCATCATTCTAGGACTAAGCATCATTTTCTTAGAGATCATATTTTATAAGGAACCATTGATCTTTTGCATATTAATACTAAGAATCAAGTAACTGATATTTTCACCAAGCCACTCTCTAAAGATAGATTATGAATTTAAGAAAAGAGCTTGGTATGTGCAAACTCTCTAATATTATTTCTGTATATATATTCTCTGCTACTTGTCTTTGCATTTCATTTGGCAGGATGACATTTTAAATGACACATGTCCTCAAAATAGGAAGTCATTAATGGCATTATTTTACCTTTTTCAAAAACACCGCCATAGTTTGACAACTCTATGTACGCTTTTGTTAGAAGATATGCAAGCGATTACGCATCCTCTTCTGAATTGTACATCTACTCATCCTCTTACAAGATCAACGCTCAGAAATCACTTAGTATACCCTATGCAAACTTCTCTCATCTCTGTCATTCTCATCTACATCGCTTATTCTCTCTCCACTCGAACTCTCTGCGTTCTTATTGCCTCTTGTTTGCTCTCTCAAACTTCACCAAACTCTTCTACAATGATAAACAAAATCAAAAGGACAAAGAAAACCCCAAGTTCTTCTGATGAAGCTCGTATTACTAAACCTTTCTCCTCTAAACCTCAAAAGAAGAAAGTACTTAAACTGCACTGGATTACAAATAAAAATGATTCAAATATATCTACTCGGTTGATTAGACGACCATAGACTAGAGGAAGTCTTGCAAAATAAGCCAAGAAAAGTTATGAACAAAAGGAAACCACAAATGTTGAAAAGAAAGAGGAAGAAGAAGACAAAAAAAGGAAGAAATAAAGAAAGGCAAAGTGCCTATAACTAAAGATACTGTTAATAGAAAAGAGCTGCCTCAAGAAGAGATATTTCCTAAAGAAAAAAGGGCAAAGAAAATAAAGAGATATTTCCCAAAAGAAAGGTGGTTGCTGGGCGAATCTTGCCTCCTATGATGTTTGATGACATAGGTATACCAATCTCTCCTTACTTGTGGCCATTGGTTGGGAAAATTTTCTGAAATTATATGAGACAGTATACGATGAGCTAGTCAGGATATTCTACACACACATGAAAAAGGAAGAAATTAATGGAAAGCTAGTCATTGTCTAATGGGTGCATGAACGTGAAATTTTAATTTCTGAAAAAATCTTAGGAGATATACTGGAAGTGGCCCCTATATGGACAACTAATTTTCCCTGTTATAAGTGGGATGTTGATGATCTGGAGTTAGATGAAGTTGTCAAATCTATTTGCCTTCATGTTGAGAACAACCAATACAAAAGACACTGGAGCAAACAATTAGATTATATACCACGATGCCTTGCATCGCTTCAGTTACTTCAATTTTTACAGAAGTAACTTAATTGAAAGGTGCAGTTTGCTAGACACTTATGTGGTGTATAATTTGTTGAAAGGGAACATAATGAATCTTCCAGCTATGATCTGAAGTTTCATAGTGGATAAAGGGAATCATAAGAATACCACCGGTTGTCTATCTTATGGGATATTACTCATTAAGATTTTCAACCATTATGGAGTTCCATTTATAAATCTAAATTGGTATGCTTCGGTTAAGTTTCACCCGTCCATTCCTTATCAATTTGGATACAAATTGCAAAATAATATCTGGGTAGTCAAAAGATCTGAAAGAGTAGTAAAAAAACTTAGATCTTGCACCAGATCGACAAACTCCTGTTCCTCCTCAGGATGAAAATAGTGCAAAACTCCATCAACAACTGCAGAACATTCAAGCCAATCAAACACAGATGTGAGAACAAATAGATAGCATGCAAAATCAGCTTCTTAACATGCAGATTTTGCAAAGAAAAATCTTTGAATCCTTTCATTAACTTTGTTGCTATTTTTCTCTGCCTAGCTTGTTGAACTTGTTTTATTTCACTTGCTTCCTATACTATTTTATTATTTTTGATAATGACAAAGGGGGATAGTTAATGTTGATTTTTTTTTGCATATTTCTGCATATATGATGATATATTTCTCAATGTTGCTCAATGCATATTTCTCACTGTTGCCTCAATTATATATGTGATTGATTCGGCTGTTGAACTTGTGAATCTATGATATATAAAAGATAGGTTCCTTTATTAAGAGACAGGTTCCTTCTAATAACAGCTGAACATATAAAAGTCACAGGGATCTTTCGAATTCATCTATCATCTCTTTGAATTATGAAAAATATATCTATTATTGCTTGTCATCATTAAAAGAGGGAGATTGTTAGCTCAAGGTTTATATTTAACGATTTTGATGATAACAATATAAGATTTCAAAATTCAAATTGCATTTATTTCCTTTTATTATTAACGAGTTAATTCTTAAAAGGAAATAAAATCATAAGAAATGTGTTTCCTTTCTTGCAGGAACCTTCTTTATGACCTTACCTTATTAGAAATGGTTTATCTGAAAGGATCCTACTAATTATGAAGGTCGCATATTAGCTCTGTGATCATTGGAAGAATTTTAGCAAAGATAATTGTCAAAATTATTCATCTTCAAATTGATCCAGTTGACTAAAGATGCAAGTGAAGCAACGACTAAATAAGGAAATGACTATTTAAGGAAGAGCCAATGCAACTGTAAATAAGAAGGACTGAACAATACAGAAGCTTACAAAGCTATAATGTGGAAACTCATCAAAAACATATACATTCTTGAAAGTGATATCCTTGTAAAAAAATCCTCTTGTGCATTAGAAAGTGAAATTCTGTTAAGAGAGATTACTAAAGCTTATATCGAGCAAACCTTATTTTTATTTGAGAGCTTGTAGAGACTAGTGAAATAATACTAGTGTGGAAGGTTGAAGAACCTTGAAAATATTAACTTGTGAGCTTGGAGAGGCTCGTCAAATTACTACTTGAATTTATAGTGAAACACTCAAGTTGGATACTTGGGGACTGGACGTAAGCTTGGTTTGTAAGTCGAACTAGTAAAAATCAACTACATCACTCTCTCTCTTCAATTAAATTTTAAATTTTGACATTATATTGTGTGTGTTTATTTCAGCAAAAGGGTCCTTCACTTTATAACAGGCTCCTTTTGTTTTGAACTTGCAAGAGGTTCTTTTTCAGTTTTAATAGGCGCCTTCTATTTTTAAATTATTTTAACAGTATTTATCATTCAATAGACTCCTTTCGTTTAAGCAGGGTCCTATCTCATAAAAGGCTCTTATCGCCTAACAGACTCCTGTTGTTAAAAAGGCTTTATCTTTTGAGAGGCTCTTATTGTTTGTATTCATTAGCTAGGATCTGATTAATATATAAATTGAAAGAACTTACGATTTTTTTTAAGTCACACACAATTCACCCACCCTCTTACGTGTGTTTGCTTTATCATTTTATGCTTTGACTATAATTATTGACGATAGAACTCCGATCTTGTCATTTTCTTTCTTAGTTAAAAATCATAACCTGTTGTTGAAAGAAGTAAGCTATGGTGTAGGTCCATCCAAACAATTGGGAGCAAACATTTTAGACAAAAGGGTTTCTATTAAGGTTATCAAAATCAATGCTTGTGATTTGATGTCTCATGAATCAAACTGTTCTTATAAGTTAAGCATGTGTTAAGAAGTGAGTTCTAATGAAAGGTAAAAGCCTATAGACCAAAAGTAGCTCTCCTTTTCGTCGACAATAACCCAATTGTGAGACCAAATTCTTGTGACGAAGCCTTCCAATACTAACAATTTCTACTACAAATTCCTTCATCCTCTATCTTGATTCACAAGATACCCTTTTGGCTACAATGTTAATCTTGATTTTGGTAGCACACCCCTGTACACCCTACCAAATCCACCAATTCCCAATGACTCTTTGTCTCTAAATCCTTTGGTGGCAATACACAAATCCTTGTATTTGAACCTGTGCGGACTATAATCAAACTCCTAATCCTCAACCACTTCAGAGAATTTCATTTTGCTCCTTATGAATAAACTATACTTGAGCTTTTGGCATTTAAAGGAAAAGAAGTATTCTTGGCCTTTTATCCTCATGCTAAGGACAAGATAGAACATTTATTCTGTTTTGAAAATACCAATTAAAAATGGAGAGGATGCGTGGTTTTGATTTAATAATTAGTCCCCTCTTAGTCCTCCATCTATAAGAAATGAAATCTCATCCCTTGTAGCCAGAATTTCAGCTCATGCTAAAGTCTCCAAAATTATTGATCAATGTTAAAAGGTATGGACACATTGCTTTCTTATCTTCCAACCTATTTACCTACCTTTTGAAGGATAAAGTTGTCCGAAACTCCACAAGTAATGGGGCTCCAATTCCTCATGTTTAGAAGCTATTAGACGTCATCTTCCTTATGTTCTTTGGTATAACATTGTTTGAAAAGGATCATTGATGCCCAAAGCCTCCTTCACTACATAGTTAGCTCCTAGAGGTAGATTGAAAACAAAATACAGGCTCAAGATTTCAAATGATCAAGTTTGTTGCCTTTGTAATTTGGTTCCTGAGACTACCTCTCTTCTTTTCTTTCAATGTGACTACTTTTCCTCCATTTAGGCCAGAATGCTTCATTACTTGAATTTGGATTGTCCTTATAATAACTAGATTGAAATCCTAATTTGGGCTGACAATCAATACAGAAGAATGGGGAAAGATCATATATGTTTAAGCCTTTGTCTTGATTGCACTGTATACTCCATTTGGAAGGAAAGAAACTCAAGGATTTTTAGGAAAAATAAATCTGACTATATGTTCTTGCCCATAGAGTGAGTTATTGGGTCATAGAAATTATAGTAGCTCATATCCTCACACAAAAATTGAGCCCCTCTGTCAAAAGTAGATGAAACTTCGAATGAACAGTTGTTGTCTCTAATTAGTTTCATTTCTTAACATGTAATGCTAATTTTGTTGCATCATTTGCACCTTTGGTCTACTTAACAGCTACTTGTTCAATTTCTAGTTGCCCTTTAGGGCTTGTGAATAAAATTATTTATTTTTTCAAAAATAAAATAAACTATACCCGAACATACAGCTAGAAATAGAGTCAGAGATATCAAAGGTATTCCAATGGTTAAAAATGTTGATGTCTTCTTTGGTCCTATTCTAGGCAGCTTAGGAAGTTGAGAGATGCTCAATGCTTCAGCTTGACCGTTCATCTTGAAGCTCCACCCCAACACGGAATGAGATGTTACAACAGAACCAGTTGCTGATGAAAAGCCAAGGTAGGAGATCTCGTTCACGATTGAAGATAAATCATAGTCCAAAGACAGAAGTGGGTTAGTGGGTTTATCAACATTAATTGGAGCTAAAGTGACATTAACTTGCTTCTCTTTGCCATCGTAATCCACCCAAACTTGCATTTGACGGCCACTTATAAGGGTTAAGTTTGTGAACTTACCTCCAGGGGTAGC
>JAOTAX010034778.1:0-11232 GCA_025629825.1 Erythroxylum guanchezii
GACTCCTTTCAAGAAAATCTTCACAATACAAACAAGGAGAAACAATGATGTGGGATATTGCAGGAGATGAGTTTTCATCAATTGATGATGATCATGGAATTCTTGAAGTTGCCAATCTTTCACTTGATGAACCAGAGTTGGAGAGTATGATATTTGCTGATGAAAACAATGTCAATGTTTGAGAGTAAAGTGATTAGATAGTGGATACTTTAGTTAGATTTTTTCGGTTGTAAATACCTATGTGAATGACTAATTCTACTTTTGGATAGGACATTGTTGACAAATTGCTTAATGGAATATATGCTCCATGTTATTCTGAATTTTTTTCTTAATTCTAAATTTTATAATATATGTATATGTCGTGTCCGTGTCCGTGTCCGTGTCCGTGTCTGTGCTTCTTAGTTTGGCAGCAAGCTGGTGGTGCTATTGTTATGGATGCTGATGCAACATCTGAGTTGCACAAGAAGGGAATTCCTACCACAGATGATTCCTATAAATTTATTTGGTTCCAGGTTTATTAACCTTTTCTTTCTTAAGTTCTCTATGTGTGAGAACTATTACTTGTATCTTTAATTTTTCTATTAGTTTTTAGTGTTTGAATTCTTTATTGTTTTGTTGGATATCGCTTTCAATTTAGTTTGAAGTTTTCCGATAATCAAGCATCTGAAATATCCATGCAGATTGTTGCACCTTGTCTAATTTAAAGTTTCAATGTTAAGTGAGTGAATATGGTGTCTGACTGGCATTGAATTTTGGTTGTTAACTTGAACAGAATGAGCACAATGCATATAATTGTCTTCTTACATCATGCTTATGATCAAATTATCATTTATAGTTTTTTGTTACAAAAATTTGGCGACGTTTTCGACGATAATTTTGGAACTTTTAGTGACAATTTCTTTCGTTGCTAATAGTCCCTTCTATTATAGTGAAACCAACACTTCAATCAAAATTATTTTCTCAGGCAGGAGTAAATTAGGTTCTTTTAAACTTAATTGGATAGAGAATCTCCATCAGAGCATTTCTCCGGTCAGTTGAGTATGCATGCCATTTCTCTGGGATGGAGAAAGTTGGAAGTATACTCCCACTATTGCATGCATATGAGAGGAATGCAAATGGTGAATTAAATTCTCTTATGGATGAATTTCCAGGTATTTGATTACTGTTGACAGTGATTAGGAGTGATTATTGTATTTTATGTTAATACTTTGACTTATTTCAATGCTTTAATAATATAGATTCCTTATTTAGAGCAAAGTAAATTGCAAATATATGTGGGTGTAATAGAAATTCAATATTTCTCTTCTGCCAACAGTTACTTAGCAGCTATTTGTTTGTAGTTATGGATTAACTTCGGTTGCATTAGAGCTTGTCAACATTATAAGTCGATCTTTGCTCCCTTCATGGATGTGGTAAACATCTGAAATCTCAAATGAACATCATCAGCTTACGCTGTTTTCTTTGATCTTCTGTTGGAAAGGTTGATTATAGGTCAAGGTTCGACAAATCTACCTTTATTTGTGCTGCCATCCTATCTTCACGTTAGAGAGTCAGATTTATTTGTTTCTCACGCTCTGATGTTTCACGTTTGTATAGTGAAGAATTTGGCTTTTTATTTCATTATTTATATTTACCAGTGAATTCATTTGGGAACTATTTTGTGCTTTGGTTATGGTTGATCATCTCAATAACACAGTTATCTAAGTGTTGAAGAGAAAATGAAATTCTAGATTCTACTTCTAGGCTATCACATAAAGTAAAACTCTTGAGTAGGGGGGACCAATGGCGTCTAATGATGCGTTGCTTGGTATAACATCACAAATAGCTTCATGTGTGCTAAGTACTAGACCTGGAAGTGAGACATCTGGTTACTTTCCCACGTGGTATCTAATGCTATAGATGCAGATGTTGCCAGGGAATAGTTAGAAAAGGTGGCAGATGTTTCGCATGAATTTTCAAGAGCTGATGCCAATGTGAAATCCTCTCTTTCTATTCCTTTCAAGGTAAATAATCGGCAAATTGCTACAGCTTCATGCTTTGTCTTGTAACTTACTTGATGCACTACCTGTGTTTAATCTCTGCAGTGAGATATCTAATAATACGCAGCCTTATCTTACTTAGTAGAGAAACATGACAGCATTCCACACACCTCTACTGGATGACGACACCTCTACTGGATGACAATGACATGGTGTAATTCAACAGAGCAGTTAAAAGGTCATGGGTGTGTACTTGATCCTCTTTGCTCAGTGATAGCTTGAATTCAGTAGCTGTTTGCTTGGCTCTTGGAAGAAATTGGTCAAGTCCTGAGCAACAATTTCTGCTTTTCTGTTTCAGGCACAGTGCTATTGTGGAGGAAATATTTCCGTACATTAACATACTTGTTACGGTTGTGTTCTAATTACTTTTGAGTCTAGAATTGCATGACAGATTGTTGCTCATGTTCTGGCTTCTACATTATGCACTAGTACGTGTCCATATGCCTAACTGGGCTGTGCACAATTAATCCTATCCGAGCCTGATATGCTTCTTCCAAGTTTCTTGTTTATCAACCAATGACATTTGTTGGCGGGCAAACTTCTCTCGATGCGTTTTTGGCTTTTGTTGGTTTAGGGAAATATTACTTATTTTGAATGCACAACACAAGATCATCTCGAATTAATAAACTAATTTGAATGGAGGTTATATAAACCATTTGACATTGCAAGATTCAATCCATTTTACAAAATGAAGATTAAATTGTTAGAAGGCAGAACTGTCATAGGGGTCAGTTCAAAACAATATCTCAATAAAGCCCACATCACATCAAATAAGTTAAAAGCTAACCTAAAAAAATGTCTCCGTCACCGGAAAACGCCCAGAAAATGTCAATCTAACAACCATATTGTACACTTCACATAAATCAAATCAATCACGCAACTGGAAACACCAACAGCTTTATATAAGATCAGCAACATTCATAGGCATTTCATCAATCTGGGTACTGTAGTACTGCTCAATATCTCTTAAAATCTTGATATCATCACTTTTGACGAAGTTTATCGCCACACCCTGCAAACCACCAAATGGTCATTCTATTTGCACTGGATAAGATAGTCATAAAGGGTATAAAGACAGGAACGCTACAAACCCATGATACACAATGTTGATCACAGTTCTGAAGGAAAATTTCTTTAAACTACCTAGCTAGAAAAACCAATATGTTGAGGTGAAAATCACACCCAGTAATCAGTTAATCAAGGCAATAGATAGAAATAGAAGTATGTACCTTTCGTCCAAATCGGCCAGAGCGACCTATCCTGTGAATGTAAAGCTCTCGATTGTTTGGAAGGTCATAATTTATCACCAGGGATACCTGAAACAGAAATAGTGGTATGTGCATCAGAAAATCCAATCAAGTTATCCACAACACAACTTATAATCAAAATCTGCATGTTTATATAAGAAGACTTGAGAGTTATTTCTCTAAGCTTGCAAAAGAATGACACTAGATGGGTTTATTGCCGCCTTTTCAAGACTCTGAATTCTTTCTCCTCCTGTTACCTAAAAGTTCAGCTTAGCTTCATCACTGATAATGTAGATCAATTCTTTTATTCATTAGATTAAATTTCATGTTTCCATTGTATATATGGGAAATCTTCTGAAAATGATTATATATAAAGAAACATTTGTTTGCATCAACTTATACAATTCAGCGACACTAAGCAATTTTAATAGTAAATACTCAGCTGAACAAACAGCAGATGCATGAATTGTTTTAACAAAGGTAGAAAAGAAGACACAGAAGCAGACCCAAGACCATTTCAAGTATATTCTAGAAGGAATAAAGGTGCAGAGGGCAAAGGACAGCAATCGTTTATGTGACAAAAAGGACAAAAGGACAAGCAGTCGGCTATAGGGAAAAGGTTGTAAGAGGTAAATAAGGGGGGTAGTTATGACAGATGGGGGTAGAAAACGAGTATAGACTTGTTGGGCAGAATTTCTCTGCAGCGGGATTCGTTCCTGGGGGCTGTTCGCAGTCATTGTCTTCTTATTCTCTTTGTTCTTGGGTCTCTGTTTTTAATTGAGTTGTATTGGATATTGGGTGATTATAAAATCGCCAGTTACAGAATCAATACATTTACGTCCATTTCTTTCAATCTGTTTGTTTGTGTTCTTTTCTCTACCAAGATGCATGAATTGTTTTAACAAAGGTAGACATTTGACATAGCATAGTTACAAAGTCCAAGAGCACAATTCTCCATCCAGTCAAAATCAAAATAAGAAGTTTTGATTTTAAGCAAATTAGTAAAGATAATCAAACTAAGAGTTCAATAAACAGCACACTTTTTCATCCATTGGGAGAGAGAAGGAATGCTTGACAATCTTTACCAGATTTTTCAACAAGTTCGATAAGGTTACTCTTGCTCTCCACTTTAGGGTTCCACTGATCATTTTAAAGAATAGACTATTATTAAATAACGAGCTTATGCAGCTCCAAGAATTTAATGCTGAGCCTATCCACAAAAGATAAGCATTTGAAAATATGTCAAAACTCATTTTCACATTTTAAGAAAGAAATCACAACTTTAGTTAACCCCAAATTACATAATCAACTTGATGGAAATATTAGAATTCAAGTTAATATTATAATGCCCTTTACACTTTGATAGGACAGATCCTTATCACTAGAAAAGAAATTCTATAGCAAGGCACTCAAGTGAAGAATAATCAGAAGGTACTTGCCTGTTGCACATCAAGCCCTCGGGCCCAGACATCGGTTGTGATAAGGACACGGGTAGTACCAGCTCTGAATTCTCCCATAATTGCATCTCTTTCCTTTTGAGGCATATCACCATGCATTGATGAAACTGTAAAGTTGTTGCTGCGCATCTTTTCAGTTAGCCAATCCACCTGCATTAGAGATAGGACAATGATTATGGAAAACACATCAGACAATATACAAGCACAGCATCAGGAACCAAAGCCTACAAGGCTTCACATCTTAAGATGAAGTGAATTTCTGATTGTTTTCCACTAATCACATTTACCAATCACCTCAGCTACAGTGATAAGAAATCCTGATTTTCAATTTCCACCTACGATGAAACACATCCCAAAAGGTCATATTTGAAGAAAAAAAAAAGGCATGAAACTGATCAAAATAAAATCCTCCCTGGATTCGTGGTCATTTTCATTGGTAATAAACACTTACATATGGAGGCAATATAGGCAATCTACACAATCAGACATTTCCAAAGGCATCCAATGATGTCACAGACGTATGTCTTAGTTTTATAGCAGTCAAATAGTTAAGAATGAACTAAATCAATTTCAATGGTCAATAAAAGACAACGATTCTGTAATTCCTAATCGTCAAATACCATAAACAATTAGCAAAAGGAGACAAAAAGGTAGCAGCATTACCTTCCTCTTTGTGTTGCAGAAAATAACAGCTTGAGTGATGGTTAGAGTATCATAAAGGTCACAAAGAGTGTCAAACTTCCATTCCTCTCTCTCAACTGCAACGAAAAATTGCTTGATTCCCTGCCAGCATAAAATGATAAACAATCAAGAGTTGGCATCCAATTCCATCCAAGCAGTCATTTGAAGCTCCTTGAACGAACCAAGTACTTACTTCCAAAGTCAACTCATCACGCTTTACAAGAATCTTCACAGGATCTGACATAAACTTGGTAGTCATCTCCAAAATTTCATTAGGAAGCGTGGCAGAAATCAAGACAACCTGAGACGAATGCTCAGATTTCAGCAACACAATCAGATTATTAACATGTAAAATCCACCAACCAGACAAAACTTTATGGTTAAGGATGCTAATGCTCTCCATTCTACTGACGAAATTACCCTGTTTTTCATGCACAGGATTTAAATGTCAAATTTATACGCAATCACTCAATTTAGTATTCCAGCAAAGAGAGCAATAGCATGAAGGGTACAGAAAAAGTTAATGTCTCTTGCGAGCAACAATCATTACTTTACAGTATGAATAGGAAAAACACATCGGTCATTGAGTCCCAACAATCATTACTATATAATAAGAATTTGAAAAACAGGTCACTGATTCCCGAGCATTAGGCGAAAATAAATTTGAAGAAAGGAAACGTATAATAGTTCATTAAGTACTACAAACAGAATATGGGAATCACAAATCTCAGTAATTCAAACTGAACCCTAGCACACCATTCTCAACATGATTAGATGGAAAGAATCCATACTTGTTCCCAGTTTCTTGGTCCAATTCCTAAATTCCATCTTGTCTAAGAAATGAGAATGCAAGAGGCCCATTCACTCATTTATGCTAATAAAACAAGGTCCAAAATACATATAAATATCAGCTTCAAGGAGTTAAAAAGAAGGTGAACGATCAAAAGGCAATATGTGGACAACCTAAACTAGCTCAAGAATTCTTCTTCATTTTTATGGAGGCAAGTGGGAAGAAAGGGCTTTGTAGAAAGTTCATAACCAACTAACCAAAGACAGATGAAAAGATGGTGTACGTGTAGATTAAAGCTAGATAGCCAAATTGAGAGAAAAAGGGAAACAAAACCTGTAGCTCTGGTGGAAGATATCTGTAGACATCATAAATCTGATCCTTAAAACCCCTGCTTAACATCTCATCAGATTCATCCTAGAAGACAGCGGCAACAACAGCCAAAAATATAAATGAATATTGTCAAAAACTCTACTACATTTAAAAGATTTCAGTGATTAGATACTTATTACAGAAGCTTGAGACAGCAGCTACAGAATTAAATGCAAGCGAATCCAAATTGAAACCCCTTACAAGGACTAGTAATTTAATGGCTCTAGTTCGCAAAGTTCTCCTCTTGATCATGTCACAGACTCTGCCTGGAGTTCCAGAAACAACTTGAACTCCAAACTCCAACTTTCTGATATCCTCTCCAACACTTTTGCCTCCAATACAAGCATGAGCTTGTATATTAATATAATCACCAATTGCCAAAATTACTTTCTCAGTCTGAGCAGCCAATTCCCTTGTGGGTGATAATATCAATGCCTGAACCCTATAACATGACAGATTAATACACACAAAAATCCATGAGGGACGTAATTAAAAGAACTTAGAAAAAAAATTATGAATTAGGGTTTCGTGAAAAAGAAGAGGAACATACTCGCGACTCGAGGTATCGACAAGTTGACAAACGGTGAGAGCAATCATGGAGGTCTTGCCCGTACCGGACTGGGCCTGAGCGATGACATCACGGCCTTTGATGATGGGCATAACGGCCCTCTGCTGGATGGCGGAGGGTTTCTCGAAACCATAAGCGTAAATTCCACGAAGCAAATCGTTCTTGATGCCCATTTCATCGAAGCTGCTGATAGGTTCGATGCCCTCCGTTGTCTCGAACACTAACCTCTCGTCGTCTGCCATGGCTCTCCGGCCTCGCCCCGCCGGAACCACGCTCGTCGCGGCTGCCGCCATCAGCTAGCTAATCAACAGGGGTGAGTTTTTCGCGTGTGTTTCGAAACTTTACTAGGAGACTTTAAGAAACCCCATACATATTTAACGTTTACTTTATTATTTAACCTTGACTTTATTATTATTGAAATTAACCCTTTCTTGCTAAACTTGTAAGGCTTTTTATCTTGATTTGTTATTATTATTATTATTACTATTATTATTGTTATTAATTTTTATTCTATTATTATTATTTATCTGTAATTTTAATTTATTTATTTTATTCTTTATTCTTTATTTTTAATTATTTTATTATTTTTTTGTTCTTTTTTTTTTCATCTTCTCCACATAAGTCATTTAAATAATATTTCTATTAATTAAAAATAAAACAGCGTATTATTAAAACCTTCCTAAGGTGATCAAAATATCATGTCAGAAATAGAAGAGATTTAAGATTCCGTAAGTAATTTGGAGCTTATTTTCAAAAAAATCAAATAAAATAGGAACAACCGCGTTGGTCATACAAAACTTCCCGTTTTAGCAAAATTTCTACTAAGTTCCTTGAAATTTGGAAATGACTCTTTTTTTGGGTATAATTTATTATTAATTGGAATTACATAAAAAATGTGTATTTATTATTTACATATATATAAAGAATCCTAACAGAATAGAGTACGAAGTGAAGATATTAAAATTAAAAATAAAAGTGAAGATATTAAAATAAAAAGCATGTAAAGTAGCGTGTTCTTGACCAAAAGAAAGAAAAGGCATATATCATGCAAAGAAGACCTTCTCCTATGCTAGGGTCTGGGAATAACTATAAATAGATGGAGGATGGAGGACGGGAAAGAAGTAGATGAAGATGAAGAAGCAGCTGAGAATTGCATGTGTACTGGTGTTGTTGATAACGGTTAGTTCAAAGTCACAGACACGGAGCCTGCCTCTTGCTACTCCCAGCTCCCCTGATTACGATGGTGATATTGATTCATGCAACGCCCCTTCCGATTGTCCAGCCGATGGTTGCGGTACTTGCGACACCCTTTGCCTCGATGGTCTATGTGCTTGTCTATGTGCTTAGACGAAGTATTTACATCAATCATAAAATAAAATAAAATAAAAAAGTGCTTTTTATATTATAGTTTTCATTTCCCTTAATAATACAATTGAATTCAAAAACAAAATTTATTAAATATACAAAGGTATAACAACTACCCTCCCAAGCTCTTTTAAGAGAAGGAAATTGGATTGCCTATCATTATCACCACATCAAAGTCTACCCACCTTGTAATGTAATGTAAGGCCTCTGCTATTGCTACTGCAAGGGAGCTTTGCTTCTTAACATAATAACCTAGAGGCCTGTCACCTTTTTCTTTTTTGGTATATTCGCGTCTTGTTTCTCAAAGAATTTAAGTTAAACCAACCGCCATGATCACATTCACTTTCAAAAACCGAAGGGAGACCGTTTCCTGCTTCCGCCTTCACCGTACTGTTCATTCCATTTCCTCAACTCATTCATGCTTGAGGCGTCAAATGCCACTGATGGACCAACCTGTAAATACCAAAGCCAATTATCATACCTTTAGACATATTCACCATGAATTCAGTTTCCTTTCACTACCACAATCCGAATACTGTTTACTGTGTTAATAAATTACCTTTGCTTTCGATTGAATGAAATCATCCAAATTAAGTGGCCTTAAACCTGGAGCTAAAGCACGCTTGCCTCCCTGCAGTGCAGGTGAAAGCAATTAGATTTGTTGAACCAATGTGTACAGAGAAATGCACTTAAGCTGTCTAAGGTAGGAGTAAAGTCAATCAACTATCCTAAACCTGCTGGTCTCAGCATGTTTATGCATGCTCAGTTTCAGTCACTATTAATTATTACTTTTCTTAAGAAGAGGAACTTAAGATTGTCAAAGGCTTATTGATTGCAAAGGTTACCTTCATTTCTTCTTCAAGAAGTTCTTGAACTGGCCGGTATGCTGCGGCAATGCAGAGATTCTGCAAGATAATAAGTGTGAGGAATAAACACATAAATGCTTACAATTTTAACTACCCTTACCATCAGCAGTATTACCTTTAGATCACTACCAGAATACCCATCAGTTACATTTGCGAGTTTCCGGAAATCAAAATCAGGTTCTAGATTCTCATGTCTGAGAATAATTCTGAGAATCTTCATACGATTTTCAGCATCAGGTAGGTCTACATATATCCTGAACAGGTCCATGGAAGCCCATAACCAAATTGCTATATCCTCTCATAGGAGGGACAAAAAGTTTTACCTCGAGAGAACATAACACAACAAATTACAGGAAGTTATAAATTACACTTTCCAATTTTTCCAACATTACCTCCTTGGCAAGCGACGAATAACAGCATCATCAAGGTCAAATGGCCTATTTGTGGCACCCAGGATGAGAATCCTTTGACTATCTTTTGATCTCAGTCCATCCCAGGCAGCCATGAATTCATTTCTCATTCTTCTAGTAGCCTCATGCTCAGAAGCACCACCACGAGCACCAAGTAAACTATCAACCTGAGAAGAGAATCAAATTCACAATTTATTCTACTCAAAATAATATCACAATAGAAAAAATGTGATTAAAAGCAAACTTTTTTTGGAAAGTAATAAGAGAACAAGGAGTGCAACAACTGCATAAGTTACCATGGACTGCAACTTGGAGTTCTATTATCTGATACAGTGAGACCATAGATTATGATGAAAACGGAGGAGCATTAGATTTTTTATTTGTCATTAACCAATGCAATCAATAATGGCATTGAAGGTTTCAATACATCGCTAAACCTAGGCTTAAAATGTCAATACAAAACAACCCTTTTTCTCATTTGCGTCTACATGAGCATATTATGCAAAAAAAGAGAACTGACCTCATCAACAAATATAATTACGGGAGCCAGTCTACTGGCAAAGGAGAAAAGAGCTTTTGTAAGTTTTTCAGCATCTCCAAACCACTGTCAGAAGAAGAAATTAATGAAGCTTAAGCTCTTTTCAGAACATAACCAAATTGTGTAAAGAAAATGTCAAAATCAAATTTCAGTGCTTAACTAACAACTATGAATTCTTCCCAAGCCATCAATTCATATGTGTGTGCACAAGCTGAATACAAATAAATGTCCTTGTATTAACAAATGTACTTCATTACATAGATGTGGGAACAACCTTGAGAGTTGTCATGTCAGGGATGTATAGCTTCATCTTGTCAGGAAAATGTTCATCTAATGTTTATCTACGGGCATGAAGCAAGGAGAGCAGATTAAATTGAAAATTATCTTCTCTTCTTACAATTAAGTAATTGAACTCCTTCCTAGAACAGACAACTGGACTAATTTTTCACGGACTTATACCCACCATCAAGCACAATCCTAGCCATATACCGGATGCAAAGAATTACACAGAATGAGGCATTCAGCAGGAGTGCTAAAGGACTTAGCCTTTAATTCTGTTACTGCATATGATGACACTTCTACTTCTCTAAATGGTACACAATGATTTGGGAAAAGGTATTATTTCCCTTCAAATTGCAACGAAACTAGTGATATATATATCTTGTAAATTTTGAACACTGAAATATATTCCAGTAGCACCACCTACATTGCTGCAGAAACAACTCTTTCTTTCCCCCAAATAGGTAGACAAACCTTCATGACTGCCTTAAATGAGTTCTAATTTAGGTGCGAATCAATTGCAGATTTCTAACCTGTTCTGATATGTTCAAGTCATCCAAACTCAAAGAAGACACCATAACAAAATGTTAACTCATGAATAGCACAAATATAAAAGGCATGGA
>JAOTAX010034789.1:0-11230 GCA_025629825.1 Erythroxylum guanchezii
TGAATAATTTAATTGTATTGAATGTGAATGTGAAGTGTGACAGTGAATGTGAAATGTGACATGATGGGAATGCAATTATGTGTTATGTGACTGGGTAAACCATCAATGATGGTCACTCACTGAGTTCACAAAACTCACCCAAAATTTGCATCCTTTTTTTTCAAGATTCAGAAGAATACCCCATTCTACAACGGGATTAGATTTACTGCACACTGGGGAAAGTTAGAGGTTGGGATCAATTCGCGTCTGCATTAGGATTTTTTTTCTATTTTTTCTATATATAAAGTGTATTCTGCGATTACTATACAGTATGTATTTGAATATTTCAGTTTGTAATAAGTGAGGAAGTATGGGAATCTTTGTAAATGGGATTGATTAATTGCGGATATTTCTGTTTATATCAATTTGTGCCAATTGGAAATGATTGTATGTGTTTTGTATATTGAAATGGGCCCCAACGGCCCAAAGTAGATTGGTTTGTAATTGAAAAGGGTTGTGAATGAAATGGGGCCCTAATTGACCATCGAAACTGTCTTTATTGTAATGCATTGAAAACATTATTCTATCAACTTTTAGATTTATTTGGCCCACATTGGAAACGTACTTCTGCATATGTTAGTGTTTTTTTTTTAAAAAAAATTTGTACCGACTTGTGATTGATTAAGTGCCCTAGCATGCCACCTTCGTAGACACGGGCTCGGATATCACCATCGATGTCAGGTTCGGGTCTTGCGGGAGTGGGATGCTACAATAAGACCCCCTAGTTGTTCTCCAATCTTCACATATCTTATAGACACAATATTTTGTTATACCTTTTCACGAACAAAGTGATATTTAATTTCAATATGCTTAATTCATTCATGAAATGCAAGATTGGAGGCTATATGAAGAGCAGCTTGGTTATCACACCATAATTTTGCTAGCATATCAACTTTAAGCCATTTTTAGGGATGATATTCCTATAGCATCATTGCCAGTGATAACAATATTGTCTATGTACACAACAAGAATAATAATGTTAGATGTATAATGCTTATAGAAGACCAAATAATTAGACTTGCTCTTGTTCATTCAAAATTGTTTAACGACTTGACTTAATTTTCCAAACCAAGCATGAGAATTCTGTTTCATACCATATATAGATCTTCAAAGGTGGCACACTTTCCTATACTCTGTCTAAGTAACAAATCTAGGTGGTTGCTCCATGTAAACTTCTTCCTGTAATTCTCCATATAAGAACACATTTTTTTATTTTTATATCGAATTGATGTAAAGGCCAAGCATGAGTAGTTGCCCTAGAAATAAATATTTCAACCTAGGCACAGGAGAAAAAGGTAATAGACTAGTATACATCATAAGTCTGAGCATAGCTTTCAGTAACAAGATTAGCTTTAAGTCAAGTTACTGAGCCATCAAGATTAACGTTAATAGGAAATACCCATTTACATCTGATAGCCTTTTTTCTTGTAATTAAATTCACTAAATTTTAGGTACCATTTGCACTAGAGCACTTACCTCTTCTATCATGGTTGCCTACCAACCAAGATGAGAAAAAGACTCGTGAACAGTTTTATGAAGAGATACATAATCAAGAGAGGCAACAAAGGAACATGAGAGGATGACAAATGGTCATATGAAACAAAAGATGAAATTAAGTGAGTACACTGATGTTTACCTTTCTTGAGAGCAATTGGAATGTCAAGATCAATGTCCACAGCATCTGATGCCGAAGAAAGAATTGGTATCGAATATATATCAAGAACATCTCAACATCTAGTGTAGACATGATGAATAGGTAGAGGTGGTGGAGGTGGTGGTGTCAACATAGTAGGTGTAGAAGCAACATTTGGTGACTACCGAGTCATTTGGTATACTAACAAATTATCATTCTCCCCATGACTATTATAAATGGTTGAAGAAGTAGAAAAGTAAGGAAGAATTTTCGTAAATGTAACATCAATAGATACAAAATATTTATTAATATTGGAACAATAATATTGATACCCTTTTTAAATGAAAAAGTAACCCAAGAAGACATATTTTGCAGATTTGGGATCTAATTTGGTGACTTGAGGATGAACATCACATATAAAACATGAACTCCCAAATATATGATGTTTATTAGGGAACAAGGGTTTAGAAGGAAAGAGAATGAGATAAGGAATCTCACTATAAGGGATGAATTATGGCATATGATTAATCAAAAAATAGGTTGTAGAGATCACAATGGCCTAAAAATATTTGGGTTCATATGTATGGAATATAAGTGCTCTAGTTGTTTCAAGGAGATGTTTGTTATTTCTTTCAACTACACCATTTTGAGATGGTGAATCTATACAGGAAGTTTGGTGAAAGAGACCATTTTTAAGCATGTAATTCTGAAAGGGATTAGTAAGATAGTCTTTGGCATTACTACTTTGCAAAGTACATAGAAAAACATTAAATTGTGCTTTGATTTCAACACAAAAGTGGTAAAATGGGAAAATAGCTCAGAACGAATTTTCATAAAATAAAGCCAAGTTATCCTAGGAAAATCATCAATAAAGGTAATAAAATAATGAAACCGAGTTTTAGATACAATGGGATATTGACCTCAAACATAAAGACCTCCTGCTACATATCCACTACCAATAATCTTCTTCGTTATAACATCCTATAAAAGACAATAATCTGGGAAAATGAGGCATATAATTTAGAGTTCGAGTAATATTGCTAACAAATATTAAGTTGAAAGAAAATCCTAGTAGGCTTAACACATGTGATAGGGAAAGTAAATAAGGTAAACATAAGTAAGAGCATATGAGAAAGAATTATCTCTTAAATTGAAATTAGAAGGAGAGTTCTAGGTTGTAAAGGTACTAATAAGATTAGGAGTACTTGTCATATGATTATTAGCACTAGAATTAATAACCCACTAGGTGTTGGATGAAGAAAGCAAACACTTATTAGGATTACCTATTTCAACAATGACAAGGATAGAGTTAAATAAGATCTACGTGGCTTTTTGATATTGACAAAATTAGCAAATTTGTTCACAGAGACAAAGACTATTTGTTCTAAAGATGTGTTAAGCGTGTTAGAAGTTACTGAAACACGAGCTGAGTGAGATTTTTTAATTTTTATTTTGTAGTTCTGGACATATGGGTTTGATTTGACCTGACTCATGACAGTGGTTACATTTAACACCTCTTATATCATGATTCCTCTTTTCCCAACCCCCTGTGTTGTTTCCTTCATTTGTACTTCGAATAAAGGAATATTCATTATTTTGACTAATAAGAGCACTTAAAGCTTGAACAAGTGAAGCACCAATGGTAGTATTGTTTGTACACAAAACTCTGGAGAATACCTTATATAAGGAAGAAATTTCTACACTAGAGAGGATTTGTGACTTTGCTGTATCAAATTGAGAATTGAGACTAGCCAGAAAACTCATAATTGCCATTTTTTCTCCTGTTGAGTTTATTGTACCTTAATATCAAAACTAAAAGGTAACAAAACATTGATTTCTTCATAAACCTTTTTGAAATTCATAAAATAAAATTAAAGAGACTAATCATTTTATTCAACCCTCCAAAATTTCTTACATACCTTATGGATATGAGAAATAATCTCGTTTCCCAAATACAGAAATTATAGTTACTCCATTAATTCCTTAATATACTCTTAGTGATTAACCATACTAACCACTTCACTATCTATTGAATTCCAAATTTGCAAGAATAATCTAGCATCATCTTTTAGCCATCTCTTCTTGTATTATCAAAAGATCGATCATCTGTAAAATGACCATCTTTGGAAATACTATGAAAATAAATCCTAATTATTTTGCTCGAATCTAGATAATTAGGAGCTATTAACTTATGCTTAGTGATTTTAGACGTCACTAGAATACATTCGGAACCATAACTGATTTGTGTTCAGAAGCCATTGAAAATAAAGTAAATATACCCATACAACTATGTCAAAACCATTTGGCAGGTCAATTTGAAGAGTTTAGTATACCACACTAAACAAGACCATATGTTGAGCTCACATACACCAAGGATCTAATAGTTTTTAATAAAAGAATATAAGTTACCTAGGATGACAATATTAGTGCAACTTTTGAAAACACAAAGAAACTGTATTTATTATCAAAATACAATAGTAGTGGCGAAGCAGTGCACAAACCCCCTGATAGGTGCTTAATTGATTATGAAAGTATCCCTTAACATTTAGCAATTATTAACATGAAATTTCTTAAGATACTCACTTTAATTCTTATATGATTTTAGGTACAATTTGGGTTATTTTTTGAAGATCAAAATTTACTTTTCTTCATGGAGCAAGAAGAAGAAAATTAAAAGACAAGAAAAATGGAACACAAAGAAGAAGAAAAATTTAAAAGCAAGTAGCATTTGGAGGCACAAAATGACAACAGAAGAAGGAAATGCTGCGTACAACGTAAAAAACGCTGCGTTGTGCGCGGCGTGTTGTGCATTTTATTAAAAAAAATGCACAATAGAGGCTAAGAGGAGAGGGCGTGAGGGGCCGCGGCTTGGCTAGAGGCATAAGGAGAGCTGAGTGCGTGACGAGGAGCTGGGAGGGTTTTGGAGTGAACATTTTCATGGACCAAAAAATACCATGCTTATTCGTCAAATTAATAAAAGTGAAACTGAGAGAAGCTTGCGGCAGTAAGGAGAAACCAAGGAGTCTTCGGTGGGGCTATAATAGGAGGGACTGAAGCATTTTTCTAGGAAAGACCCACGAAGGGTTAGACGTCCCGATGTCAGTTCGGAGGCGACATTGATGCCGACGACCCGGGTTAAGTATTTTGTTATTATTTTGTTGTTTTTTTCTCATTAGAAATTGATTGCGTTAACATATGTTAATTGATTTGGGTTTAGTGTATGGATAATCGAATTTTTGTTATTGTTCGGTTATTTATGTGTGAACTCAATGGGTATTGCACCCGAATATCGCAGTCGTGCTTATGCACGATCGTGACTTCATAGGACCATCACAATGTAGCAATCGTGCGAAGGACCACTCGAATGTCGTGGTCATGTATGTACACGATCGCGACTTCCCTGTTTGTCCAAGGGAGGTTATTTTCTGAACATACTTTGATCTTTTTGTTATAACTTCTTCTCTAGAAGTCCAATGACCTGATTTTTAAATCATTGGGTTCATAACGCATTCCTCTATCTCTCAAGAAAAATTTATAGCTTTTCGAATTGATTCAAAATAGATTGATTAAATCAAAGTAAGGGTATCATTTGGAAGAGCATGAACTACACATTTTACTGAACATGCTTTAGTATTTAGAGGATATCGTGATATATAGAGCTCCAATTGAAATGATTCTTGTTTTTAAATAAACTAGACACATAGAGCTACAAATCCTATGAAGAGAGTGAATTTTGATTCAGTCCCTAAGACTTTCAATTTTTGGAGTGAAGTTGGGTATAATGTACTGTTTTAGTACAATATCAGTCCGAAAATATTTGGGCTATAATTTTCAGATTTTTGAACCAAATTGAATGATTTTGGTGTCATTATAAACTTAAGACAATGGAGAACAAATGTTCTGAAGAAGCCAAATTGAAATTTCTAGTTAAGGATTCCTAAAATCTGTTCAAAAATAGGAGAAATGAGTTCGTTTTGATGATTGAATTTTGTGGACACGCCACCCATGTGGGATGATGGCTAATGAGGATTCATTAAAACAGCCCTACAAGGTAATACGCACGCTCAAGTATTATGATTTTCAGAGCAAAAGTTGGGGAAGGAGATAGTCGTGCGGGTAGGTTTTAATTAACAAAAACAAACAACGTTTTAAAATACCAACACAGTCGTTTTGCTTTTGGAGCAACTCAACAAATGTTAAATCTTTTGCGACGTTTTCTCAAAAAAATCGTCACGGTTTTCAGGTCTCTAAAACTTCGCAAAAGGTCTGACATATCCGTGACGTTTTTGTAAAACGTTGCAAAAAATGGGATCTTTTGATGACATTTTTAAAAATGTTACGAAAACTCTACACAATTCGAGACTTTTTTCGAGAAAACGTCGTGATTTCTATTAAATTGTTGTAGCGTGCTTATGTGTTTATGATTTGTGACAAGTTTAACGAATTCATGATTTATGATGTTTATGAATTGCTTGATGGGTTGTGAATTTGGAAATATGTGTTACATGGATTTCAATTTAAATTTTACAATTGAAATAAATATTTCAATGGTTTTCGCTTGTTTCTCGGTTATAAACTTATTACCCATGAGCTTTTAAACTCACCCCCACTTTCAATCCCATCTCCAGGTGATGAGAAAGAGATCAGGTGAAAGAAAGTCAAGGCATTCGTTTGATTATGCATATGTTGTATTTTAAGTTAGATTGATGTAAAAATAAGACTTTAGACATATGTTGAGAATTATGGGATTTAGTATCTTTTGCTGTATTTTGGATTTTGATATTGATGATGTAGTGTGGCTTGGAATGCCATTGAAGCTTTGTAAGCATTTATCTTATGATGTTAATGACATATGAATTGTGTATGGATGATTGTTAAGTTGAAATCTGAATTAATTTAAAGATGAGTTTAAGTTGGAGCTCGGTGTATTTGGGAAAGTTATTAAATTAAGAAGACAAATTTTGAATATGGATTGCTGTCGCATATCAGTGAGATGCTATGGATAAGAAAATAGGAATGAATGATGAAATGTAGTTAGATGGTTCAGAATGATGTTGCATAAGAGGAAGTGAAATTAAGAAAATTTTCAAGTCTTTCATAAGAGTAAAAATTATTTACTAATTTCAAGGGAAAAACTGGATTAATTTTGAGACAATTAGACAAAGTTGTCTGCATAAAAATTATAGCTTATCCTTTTAGCTTTCCAATGATATAAAGTATGAAATTTTTGGACAATGGAGTTGGAAGATATGATCATTAGAAGTTTGGATGCTGTTTAGGATGGAACTTTCGGGACAGCCACTTTGATTGAAATTTTGACCCCTATAGAGGTAGAAATTATTTTTAAGTTCTTCATAAAAGTTGTAGATCTTTCTTTTAGCTTTCCATTGATATAAAGTTTGTAAATTTTGTAGTTCTATATCAAAAGTTATGGATGTTTGAAGTTCAGATGTCGGTGAAGAAGAAAGAGTCGAAGGTCCACCCGAATATCACGGTCGTGCATGCGCACGATCACGATTTTGCAGAACCATCACAATGTCGCGATCGTGCGCTGGACCACTTGAATGTCGTGGTCGTGTATGTACACGATCGCGACTTCCCTGTTTGTCCAAGGGAGGTTATTTTCTGAACATACTTTGATCGTTTTGTTATAACTTCTTCTCTAGAAGTCTAAATGACCTAATTTTTAAAGCATTTGCTTCATAACTCATTCCTCTATCTCTCCAGAAAAATTTATAGCTTTTGGAATTGATTCAAAATAGATTGATTGAATCAAAGTAAGGGTATCATTTGGAAGAGCATGAACTGGACATTTTATTGAACATGCTTCAGTATTTAGAGTATATCGTGATATGTAGAGCTCCAATTGAGATGATTCTTGTTTTTAAATAAACTAGACACATAGAGCTACAAATACTATGAAGAGAGTGAATTTTGATTCGGTCCCTAAGACTTTCAATTTTTGGAGTGAAGTTGGGTATAGTGTACTATTTCAGCACAATAACAGTCCGAAAATATTTGGGCAATAATTTTCAGATTTTTGAACCAAATTGAATGATTTTAGTGTCATTAGAAACTTAAGACAATGGAGAAGAAATATTCTGAAGAAGCCAAATTGAAATTTCTAGTTAAGGTTCCTAAAATATGTTCAGAAATAGGAGAAATGAGTTCGTTTTGATGATTGACTTGTGTGGACACGCCACCCATGTGGGATGATGGCTAATGAGGATTCATTAAAACAACCTTATAAGGTAATACGCATGCTCAAGTATTATGATTTTCAGAGCAAGAGTTGGGGGAGGAGGTAGTCGAGCGGGTAGGTTTTAATTAACAAAAGCAAACAACGTTTTAAAATACCAACACAGTCGTTTTGCTCTTGGAGCAACTCAACAAATGTTAAATCTTTTGCGACAACAACAGATTTGGAATGACAACAACATATGTACAAGTTCAGAAGGTTAAGTTGAAATGTTATTGTGAGTACCTATCTGATAATGAGATCATCATCACAAGTCAAAATATTGAGTGCATATGTAATATATGTGTGGAGATGATATAGGAAGCAATCTATGACTTAGTGGATATTTGTTAGTCAGAGTTCCCATAGTTTAAAGTATAAGAGGAACTAGAGAAACACATGAAAGTACTTATAATGATCAATCGGGGATAGATTGAGATTATTGATGATCTTACAATGAGTAATGAATTTGAAGATAAAAGAGAAGAATATCATCTAGGATCAATGGAGATCAAAGTATCAATTGTGTAAGATATAAATTTGTGATTTGTTGGAGATAAATATGTGGACAAAAGGGGATGACTTTGATGATACACACCTAAGCAAATGCAACAGTAATTTTGTTTACTACTTCATTAAGTTTTCGTAATTAGAACATTATGACCTTGTAAGAATGATAGATATTGGTCTTCTTGAGGTATTAAGGATGGCTGATAAGGCGATGATGATAACAGTGATTGATAAACATTACATGAACAGTATGAAGGATAGTAGCAAGAAATCTTCTTTCGGAGAAGAATTCCATTGAATTGGGTTAAGCAGATTCAACAGTTTTTATTGAATGAAAGAAAAAATAGGAAATGAATACATAATGATTCAAAAGTAAATATTGGAGTCATATCTCTAGCGGAGACTCAAGCAAAGGAGGTAAAATATACTACTGAGAAAGTATGTATTTTTGTTTGATGTAAAGTATCCAACTATATGGGTGGATTTCTGAATTTGAGGTGACATTAAGTATAAGAGACATAAATAAGATCTAATGAATGTGTTAAAACACAGGAAATTAAGATTGAAAATAAATTGAAATGGGTGGAGAAATTAGTATGAATGAGTAGACAGAAGAACAATTCAGTGTGAAATCAGAGGAAATCGAATGAATTGAGAAAGTCGTTCAAGGAAGGAAATTGATTGGGAAATTGAAAATAATGTGGGAAATGAGGAATTAGTTATTTAAAGAATTATGAGAACTAATCATAGGCATATAGAGCTTTGGAAACATTTGTTCAAGTTAACAAATGCCCCGACAGTATTATGGTATTGAAGATTAAAGTGATCCAAGCAAAATGGATCAATTCGTGATCATGATCATAGAGGATATTTGTAGTGTATTTGAAAAGTGAAGGGAATATTTTTGAACATTGAGATTAATCTTACATATCATGGATGTAAAAACAATTTTAAGGAATTATGACACCGATATTAATTATATCATCTGTATTTGGAGATTTATAGTATATAATGATGTTGTATAAGAGAATTGGATAAAATCCAATGCAGCATAATAAAGTGATTTCATATGTATAGAGACAACTAAAGTCTTATGTGTTGATTATTCGAGACATGATTTAGAGCAGTTATAGTAGTGATTGTTTTGGAAGTTTGGGGACAGTATATGTTTAAGAACATCTTGGATATATATAAATATATAGATCATTAAAGTTGAGTTAATTATTGAGTTGAGAGAGTTGAACACGAGACTGAGACAATTGATAGAAGTACTGAAAGTTTATAATGGTACAAATGAGTATTTTCTAGTAAAGTTAGTGTCGTATCTGATACATTAAGCAGAAATCCCAATAGTAGTGAAACATGAATTCCAATGTTGAGGTTATTAGATCTAGTGCAAAAAGAAGCATAGAATGTGAAGTTGAATTTTGGGCAAATCAAAGTACTATTTGCTAAGGAATTGAAGATCAGTGTTGGACCAATGGTGGTTGACAAATTAGATCCTTTTATGTTTTGACAATAATAAAATTTATAGAATTGGTTAAGAAATAATTTAAGGTATTTTGGATTGAAATTCAAATAAAGGATTAATACAAATCAAGATTGCAATATATATACTTTAACGTTCAAGAGATAGACAACGTGCAAGAGATAATTAACGTGCAGATCATGGATGAAGAATTCAAATTAGTATCTCAAGAAACAAAGATTGAAGCTTATGTTAGATATGTACGTTGGAGCCAGCAGTAGTCGACTATAATGTGGCAAGTTGACTAATAATATCAGATCTGTTAGTTCATGCCAAGACAAGTTGACCAACATGTTACAAGTCGACTATTAACAACAGACCTGTAAGTTGGATAAATGAACTAGTCGACTATCATCACACTAGTCGACTATTTGAAGAGCGGAGATGAAACTCGCATGAAAAATGTAAGTGTTAATCGACTGATTCTTTGAAGACAAGTTGACTATAATGTATTAGTCGACTATTACGCATCGACTAGTCGACTATCAGGTGCAGCTGAACATAATCTGACCGAATCAATTGATTACAAATGGGAAGAAAATCATACTACAACGGTTAGGAGCATTCTACAACGGCTAGAAGAGTTCTACAACATCTAGAAAACATCTTGAAGCCTGCAAATAAATCTAGGAACATTAAGGGATCGATTACACAAGTTCAAAGCAAAGCATACTACTATAGTTCCATCAATTTGCTCTTAGCTTGTTCAATATTGTATTCAGTTGTACTTAGCTTTACAACTTCAATTTTCTATCACTGTGATTATTGTGAGTTGAGAGATTAGAGGAAAATCACTTGGGAGGTAGGATTTGTGTTAGAAAATAGATCGGTTGTTAGGTATAGCTTGAGCCGAAAGTCAAGTTGTGTTGAAGAGTTCGCACTGAACTAAAAAGTGTGTAGTAAAGTGTTTTGCCAAAATCCTAAGTGGGAGCTTAGGTAGAGGATGTAGGTCTTAACACCGAACCTCTATAAAAACAGTGTTTGCCTCTCTTCCCTACTCTTTACATTTAAATTTGTTTGATTGTTGTATGTGTATAAACTTCTTTTTTTTTGTAGAATTTTGCGAAAAAGTTTCAATGATCTATTCAACCCCCCTTCTAGATTGTTTTCAAATGGTATCAGAGCAAAAAAATCTAGGGATGGCGCTGAGTTTGATACACAACAACCTAGCGGAAGAAGGTAACACAAATAATCGCCTTCCTCTTTTTAATGGTACTAACTATTCTTCTTGGAAAAATCCTATGAAATACCATATTATAAGCGAGGGAGTGGAGTATTGGAA
>JAOTAX010034916.1:0-11224 GCA_025629825.1 Erythroxylum guanchezii
TTGACCGACTGATGTAGTACGCCACCCTCACGGGGCACGGACTCGGATATCACCAACGATATCGGGTTCGGGTCACGTGGGAGTGGGGTGTTACACCATCACTGATGATTTAATCGGATCACAACACATATATCATATATTGCACAAATAGTCATTTTAAACATATATTTATTTTTCAGATACTTACATAATATGGCATATCATATAGTCATTCAATACATCTTTGCAAATCATTCATGAACTTCAGTCTTATAATGTTATATGCATGAGACTCAAATTCGTTTTTATTGTTATGACCGAGTGCCTATCACAAACTCATACAAATACTGGCCTATAGGACTCAGTCAGAACAGAATCACGGAGCATAGCTCTACGTGCAGAATCAGAAATCACGAAGCAAAGCTCTACGTGGAAGCACTTCATACTGGCAACTCAAGTCACAACGTCTTTATCTGAACATGCATTTTGTGCCATGGATCAAATACATATATGTCATGTATCACAAGCACATATGATGCTCAAAAAAATCTCATAATCATCGGACCTAAGTTCGGCATTCAACTTTCATTGAGAATCAAATGTCATTCAGAAATTTATATCAAATTAAAGCACTTCTAATACATGGCCAACTATTAAACTCCTTGAACTTCAAGTCCGAAATTTAG
Source organism: Erythroxylum guanchezii (assembly GCA_025629825.1). Classification (NCBI taxonomy): domain Eukaryota; kingdom Viridiplantae; phylum Streptophyta; class Magnoliopsida; order Malpighiales; family Erythroxylaceae; genus Erythroxylum; species Erythroxylum guanchezii. The sequence goes on from JAOTAX010034916.1 coordinate 666, forward strand.
AAACAATTCACAAACAATTTAGTAATATGGAAGTTTAACAAATCAAATCAATTACAAACATATCAATCCTAGGAAATCATCTAGGTCGACTCACAGTATGCTCCAATATGTTATTGCCTAGGTAGACCGGTAATGTCTGTCTGGCGTCTGCTTGGCTCCTATAGATTATACAAAACACATGTACAAATATCACATTTTATTCACAATTGCATAAGTATTCCTTAATGCACATCTACTTACATGAAATATACACAATGCATGTTCAATGACGATTTCGGGGTACTTTATTGAGATCCTTATGATCAATTCATTCAGATATCAAAGCTTTCATTAATACTATTTGTACTTATAATTTGAACTATAATAAAACAATGTCAAAACAATTTCATAACTTCATTGACTACTTCAGATTTTTCTTCTAATACACATATGGGTGAACTTTGCGTACTAAATCTAATAAGGTAAAGTTATTTTCCAATTTCTGACGTTTCTATTTACACTAAAATCACTCAATTTGGTTTAGAAATTTGGAAGATATGCCTCAAACATTCTCGGGTTGGTCATGTCCAAAAATAGTGTGCTATGCACCTTCCATCTAGAATTTCAACATCTTAGAGACTAAATCATAATTCGACTTCTTGAGAAAATTTTTATGGCTATATCTCTAGTTTACTTTAAATCGAAAATCATCTCATTTGGAATCCTATAGATCCAGATATAATCAAAAGACAAGAACATGTTCAGTAAAATATCCAAATCATGCTCTTCCAACTGATACCCTTACTTTGATTAGATTAATATTTTTGATTAAAAAAATCTATAATTTCTATTGAGAGATAGAGAAATGTGTTATGAATCCAATGCTTCAAAAATCAGGTCATTTGGAGGTCGAACTACAAGGTTATGGCTGAAAGAATCAACCAAGGTTCTGTTCATATAAGAGGAAGCAGATAGCAGACGAGTGCCAAAAAATAGACGAATCGAAAAACAGATGAAGTAGAGAGCAGACGAATGCAGGAAGCATACGAATCAAGAAGAAAACAAATGCAAGAAGTAGATGAAACAAGAAGCAGACAAATCAAAGTTAGCTTAAGACGAAGCAAAGTCAACTTAAGACGATAGAACATCATCACAGACGATATGACGTCATCACAGACGATACATCCTTACAGACGATCTATCCTTACAGACGATATAACATCATCACAGACGATACAGATGGTCAACTTAAGACAAAGCAGAAGTCAACTGAAGACGACACAGACGGTCAACTTAAGACGAAGCAGAAGTCAACCTAAGACGATACTATCTATACTCCTCAACTCAAAAACCTTTTTCTTGAACATCTCTGAGTTTTCATCAACTCATGTATAAACACCTATATACTTATACATGTATAGTGAGGAAACAGAGCATATCACCTTTCTATGACTAATTCTCTGCACTAATCCTATACATTATTTCATTGCTACTTTAACTCCAATAACCATTTTTACAGCGCCTGATCATTAAGACTCCATCAAAAACCAAATAACACCATATCCATAATTTTCATTACCCTTAACACAGTGTTCAAGAATATAAATGTACATAAATGTCATGAACATGTACTGATAATAATTTCGTCAATTTTATTTCAAGAAAACATAACTCTAACAATTTTATTCACTACTTACTTGTTGAAACTCTAAAAGCTTCAACTATCTTCAAGCCCTAACTCCATGCAGAAATCACGTATTTACTGTGAACATTAACTATCTTCTAATTTTTCTTAAGGCAGAAGAAACACTAGCAATGGAGGAAGTGATGTGGGATATTGGAAAAGGCAAAGTTAACTCTTGGAAAGAGTTTGATGGAAAACTCTATGTATGGGAAGAAATTCGGAGAAGTTGATAACAAGGAAAGAACTTAGGAAAAGAACAAACCCCAATTCAACTCTCGGACAACTCAAACTTACTTTTGACAAATAATAAAGGCAACTTTACACTTGTCACTTTTCCTTAGATCCAACTCTAACTAAGTCTCTTTTTAACTAACTCCCTTAATTCTATCTTTACAATCCAACTATCTCTAAATATCTTTTGATTTCTTGTTCCCTATTTTCCATAATACTCTATAAATTTCAAAAGTAAATCCTAAATTTACCAAAATTCACAAATGCAATATTTCCACTACTCAATGATATTTCCAATATAAATAAATTCCAAATTCACAAATTTCCCAAAAATCCCAATTCAATACAATTCTACCCGGAATCATTCATGAATGCAAGTACAATAATTTTCATGTGCAAAACTTTCACTATTCACGTTTATGAGCATGCTATATTATGCTTGAACATGAGATGTGTTTTCTAATCTCTCAGTAATCTCTCACATTTACTCCTTTAGCCTTAACATGGGTAATGGGATGTTACACTTCTTCTAATCTCTCAGTAATCTCCTTTTATTGGCTATCCTTTTGTACACTTAGCTCCTCCAATTGCTTGCCACTCCTAAGTGTGATCGCTTGAGTTGTTCCTTTGGATTGGCCTCAGTGTTGCTTGGTAAGCTTCTTGCATTCTGAAAAGATAAAGCATTAGTAAGTTGACCTACCTGTACCTGTAAGTTGTGGATGGATGAAGCATGGTTCTTCATAATCTAGTCAAACTTTGCCTCCATTCTTTTTTGACTCTCTTCTTGTCTTCTTTAACCTTCCTCTTGGCTTGAGAATTTTTAACCCAATATGTCCATTAACTTGTTCATTTTTCTCTCCAAAGACACCAGTTGATCTTGTTAAAATCTAGGAGGTCCTTGTGCTCTCACTTGGCCACCTACAGTATTAGGATTCCATGAAAATTTTGGTGATTTTTCTGCTTAGGATAGTAGGTGTTAGAGTATGGATTGTTGCTTCTTTACAACTGGCCCAAAGAAAAAGAAAACAATTTTAACCTCATAGCATTATTATACATCCTATTAAACCTAAAGGTGTCACAAATCTCCAAGAAATTAGCAAGATGGGAATTGGTTCTTCATTTGGCAACCCATAAAATTACACACTGCTCTGAAGTATGTTGAGGAATGTCAGCTTGATCTCAAAGTTATTGGCTTGAACTGTAAGCCTTGCAACTCCTTAAGGATTGAAACCTAGCCTTATAAAGTCCATCAATGTCCTCCTTGCTCTCCTTCTTCTGCCATATTCCTTTGTATTCTGTCTTAACATCTAGTTCTTCTTGGCTCTCTTTCATACCTTGTAATGTCTAAAAACTCTTCTTTGCTAAGCTTGTTAGACCTTTTTGTGCTCCTTGTGTTCATACACTTGCAAAAACATAAAGAATAGTATCAAACACTCTTACTTCAAAGTCACCTAAACTAAATTAAATGAATGTTAATTTAGTTTAAACCACTGACTTTCTGGTGAAAGGACAAATTGCATGGCAACATTCTGTATAAAAGGGTCAATTCGAGGTTATGAAGTGTTGCTAGATATTGCTTTTGACTTAAATAAATTAAGTGTTAATTCAAGTGGTCAACATAACCGGGAACCTAATAAGTCACACATATAGGAGGTCCAACGAATGAGTAAAATGGTCTTGAATGGTGATTCAAGATATGAGAGAGTGTTTCGGGATTGTATCGCAATGTGATCATGGTAGAAAGTGTTACATGGAATGAATTAGAAACAAGCGTTGTTGGCTTCCATTAATGCATGCTATTCATGGTCATTAACTTCCCATAACTTCCATTAATGGCATGGTCATTAAGTTTCCATAACTTCCATTAATGCATGTTATTCATGACCATTAACTTCCCATAAATTTCCATTGGTGATGGAGGTTATGCAAGGCTAAATGGTGCAAAAAATTCAGATGGTTTTTGTGCATCTTATGTAAGACATAAGAAAATGGAAAAAAAAAGTTCTTTTTCTTACACACATATTTTTTCTCTGTAACGCTCTCAAGAGTTTTTGTCTTTGCTAGCATAACGAAAGAATTCTAAACCATCTTCTAGTGAGGTTTCATCTTTCTATCTTTGGTTGGACTTTCATTAGAGATGGTTTGTGTTGATCGTTGTGGTTTATGACAACCCAACGCGGAGAAGATTAAAGAACGAAGGAGATTGTCAAAAAGATATGTAAACATCTTACATTTCATGTTTTTTTTCTATATCTATATGCATGAGTAGATCTAGTTTTTGAAGTTTAGTTTTATTTCAGTTATGTATATTTGATATATATTATGTATGAGATGCATGATTGGAACCTAACAGTGGTATCATAGCCATCTTATGCATTGTTAGATGTAGAATACATGATATATGAAAATTGTTTTCATGATTGTGATAGCTTAGTATCCTGTAATGTTTTGTTCGAAATTAATTATAGAAAAATGATTTTCACAATTTTCTTTCACAAATATGTTCATAAGATGTACATGAATGATTCAGTGTGATTGAAAATATTTTTAATGTGATTAAAATATTTAATTTCGACTTTACAAGAACATGCATGAAATATGTCTTTCTGCTGGGCATATGATGTCTATTGGCTAAACTGATGAGGTTAAACATCATTTTTGTCGAATTTGATTCTGAACAAATTATTGTAACATATTTGGGATGTTTTTGCGCCTCTTTAATTTTTGTAGAATTACTTAAAATTTTTTAATAATTTTGTTAAACAATTTTCCAGATCTGGACAGTTTTCTAGAAATTGTAGGATCTGTTTTGTTTGATGTTTTTATATGTTTGTATTTCAGTTCCAAAACGTTAAAAATATTTTTATGTGATAAAAATGTTTTCATTTAATGTTTGATGCATGCCTAAATGATTTTGCTCGAAATTTGATTTCTAGAAAATTTTAAAATTCATATTTGTTGTTTTTGGTGTCTTACCGATGTTTCGGTGATCATGATAATTTTTGGGTGATTCCTAAATTATTTTGATCATCATGAAATGACCTAGAGATGCTTGGAATGATGATTTAATGTTCTATAAATTTTGGAAAATTATAGAAATTAATTTTGAATTAATTTTAGTAGAGCAACAGATTTTCTAGTAAGACTAGAAAATTGGCATGTATGACAAAATTGAAGTTGTTTAATTTTAGACATCAAATAATTATTTTAAGGTAAATTAATTATGAATTAATTTCTAGAATTAGTCATGTTAATTAGATTAATACTAATTCCAATTGAAATAACATACAATAGTAATTTTAGCCAAATTAGTAAAAGGAAGATAGTAAATCCAAGTATTAGATTGGGCTTTCATGTTAGGATCTGTAAGATTTCATAACCAAAATGATATGTTTACATATATGCATTAGAGAATGCATGGTCAGAGAATGTGTGGGCTTGCATCATGGATGGTTATGGGCTTTGGCCCAATTTTATTGGGTTGTCATATCATGCCATGTAGTTATAGTAACTATATATATATATATATGAGTTATATGTATAAGACCATCTAAGTTAGATGAGACCTTAGTCAAACCTCTCACTTAGAATTTTAAAACTAACACCTTCCTTTAATGTGGCGAGAACCAGAGTCCTTTTAAAGTTAAGGCTGCTGGGCAAACCCAAGCCTACTCTAGAGAGATATGTTTGAACCATAGAAATGGGATTTCCAGATTAATGGGTCGGTTTTGTCTAAAACCATTGGTTTGTTGGGCAAACCCAAGATCAGCGTAGACAAAGGCGAAGTTGGCTAGTGTACATTAGATGTACACGTATTAAGAGTTGATAGCCCAATAAGTCTGTACACACCAATAGTTGATAGCATTAGATTCGATAGTTGCATTGGAGATGCAATTGGTATGATCGATACCTACCGGTTAAACTAAGGTGGCTTGTTGGGCAAACCCAAGGTCATTCTTAGGGATATTGGATATTGACCATCAGGAGAATTTCTCTACGAGTTCTCTTGGATTTATATTGAGGGTTATGAATTTGCGAAAATAGTGGGAACTATAAGGCATGTTATTAAAGTCCTTATAGATATGCAATTAAGTACATTATAATTTTTATCTATTTGACGATAGGTTGCTATTGCCCAAGTCAACACCATGAGTACTAGTGTGAATCTAAGATCATTGATGGAAGCTAACAAGTTGACTTGACCAAACTTCCTTGATTGGCTTAGGAACTTAAGAATAGTTCTCAAGTTTGAGAAGCTTGGTTATGTCTTGGAAGAATCATTTCCCAGTCCCCCTGCTGCTGATGCTTCTAATCATGACCGGAAGCCATATAGGAAGCATATCAATGATAGCGAGATTGTTAGTTGTATTATGTTAGCTACTACGTCACCAGAGCTGCAAAAGTAGAACGAGGCTATAGATGCTTATACCACAATCTATCATCTTAGGGAGCTCTTCGAAGAAAAGGAGCCAAAAGAAGAAAAAGTCTATAGGGCCTAAGGGAGGTGTCAAGAAAGCAAAGAAGACTGTCTCAAAGAAAATTTGCTTCCACTGTGGCAAGGATGGCCACTAGAAGAGAAACTGCAAGGCCTATCTAGAGTCCTTGAAGCAAAAGAAGGCATCTGATGCCCCATTTACTTCATGTATTTATGTTATTAATATTCATACTATTTCTGATAACAACATATGGGTATTAGATACCGGTTGTGGCTCACATATTTGTGCTGATCGGAAGGGCCTCAGGAACAGTAGACAACTTAACAAAGGAGAGTTAGACCTACGAGTGGGCAAGGGAGTAAGAGTTGTTGTATTAGCTGTAGGCATATATTTATTGACGCTTCCTAGTAGGCTTGTACTAAAATTGGACAATTGTTTTTATGTACCTGCTTTGATTAAAAATTTAATGTTTGTTTCTAGTCTTAATAAAGCTGGATTCCATTTAAATTTTAGTAACAATGGTTGTTCAATTTATTTAAACAGAATGTTATATGATTTGGGTACATTGTGCAATGGTATATACATATTGGACATATCTAATCCGGTTCTAAATATCAATAATAACAAAAGAATAAAACGAGATAATGTGAAATCGTTTTACTTATGGCTTTGTTGCCTTGGCCATATAAGTGAGAGATGCATGTCTAATCTACAAAAATGTGGTAGTTTAGGGTCATTTGATTATGAATCATATGACACATGAATCTTGCTCAGTAGGCAAGATGACTAAATTACTGTTTAACGGAAAGGGTTAATGAACTAGTGGACTTTTAGACCTAATACATACTGATGTATGTGATCCAATGTCCATACATGCCAAAGGTGGTTTTGTATACTTGATTACCTTTATCGATGATCATTCTTGATATGGGTATGTCTATCTTATGAGATACATGTCTGAAGTCTTTCAAAGGTTCAAAGAATTCAAAAATGAAGTTGAGAAACATTGGGAGAAGTATTAAATCACTTCGATCAGATCGAGATGGTGAATGTTTAAGCCAAAAGTTTTTGAATTATCTCAGGGATAATGGAATATTGTCCCAGTGGACTCCACCTTACACACCACAACACAAAGGAGGCAGTAATGTCGGGAATCCTCTTGATCCAAGAAGTACGTTGAGTAAGCTTCTTCTCCACTTCTCTCTTCCTTCTTCTATTTCTCAATCTCTCGATGAGTTCTCTCTAGGGTTTCTTCAAGGTGGTTAATGTCAAAAGCTTTCTTCTGCCCCTTTGTCTTGTTCGTTAAATATCCTTTATGTTTTGAGTAGTCTTAGACTATTTTTGGGGTTCGAAAGGTCTAAAAATTCCCTCAAAACTAGACGTTTTTGAGTGTTTGTGCGTCTACTCGAAGCAGGCCATGACCATGGCCTTGTAGGCCACAATCGTTGGCCACATCCAAGATTTCTATCAGGATCGTAGCATGTAGGCAGTGATCATAGGCCATGTCCTAGGCTTCTATCACGATTGTGGCATGTGGACCATAATCGTGGGCAAACTCTGGTGCTTCTGTCACGATATTGGCCTGTTGTGCCATGATTGTGAGGCGTTGTTTCAGCCCGAATGTCTATGAAATTTCTCTGTTCTTCGATATTGACCCTAAAACACTAACAATCACATCAAGGTATCTTAAAAACATAATATTTAAGCTCAAAGACTTATAATAACCTTGATCGAGGCTTTTCAAGTCGAATCAAAAATTTAATTCCAAGGATTGCAAAATGGAATGCAACCTCAGGTCGTCTCACTTAATCGGAACCTAATGCAATGGATCTAAGCTAGCCTAATTATCATGAAATGCAAACTAAATTGGTTAGGAGGGGGTTTTGGATTTTTTAGAAAACTAACTAAATTAAGCTAATTGTAAGAAAAGTATGTAAAAAGATATTTTTGGATTTTTGGGAAAAAGGAATTGAAAACTCAAACAGTGATCAAATGTGATAAAATTCTCTTGAAAAATGAGCTTTAGATATTATAGTTTAGAATAAATCTTAGTGGGAGTAAAAATCACTAAGTTTTCAAATGATAAACCTTAAAGAACTCTTTAAGTCTAAGGTTTTAATCAGTGTACTCAATTTCTTAAAACCTTGTTGAATGCATCTTAGTGTGTGTAATGGGTAAGTTAATGCAAGTTCTCAATTGGGATCAAGCATCATCTCAATATCAAACATAATTAGGAAAATAAAAGAGAATTAACAAAATCACAAAAAAGACATATATGAGACTTCATATATTAAAGCTCCAAGTTCTACATCAACAAAACCCATAACACAATATATTGTTCAACACTTGATTAAACTATAATCAAGAAAATCCAACTACAAAGCATAAATCCTAACTAAGGAGTTCATGACAATATAGTTAAACATGAATAGACTACTCCCCTTTGAAGCCCATTGAACTCAAGCCATTGCTACATCTTCAAGAGAAAATGGTGCTTAGCCAAGCATTGCTTCAGGAGCACTCACAACGGGAAACCCACCAATAGCATCCATGGCAGCAGCAGTACATGATGAAGGCGGCGATCAAAAATGGAAGGAAAAGACGGGTGAAGGTCAAGTTGAGTGAGAGAGACGAGGGTGTGTATCTTCTTGATGTTTCTGTCGCTCTCTCCTCTCTATAGTCGGCTCTCTTGTAACCTAATTGGTAGGTTTTTAAGTGCAGGATGATTGGGTTGGGTTGCTAATATGTGTTTAATTGTTGATATTTTTAATCATTTGCACTTAGTAATTATTGACATAAAAATGCTTAAGATATTCACTTTAATTTACTTTGATTTTAGGTACAATTTGGGAGCAAAGAAATTAAAGTAAATCGAAAGTATTATATTTGGGTCATTTCTCGAAGATTTATTTTTGTTTGCCTTTATGAAGCAAGAAGAAGAAAAATTTAAAAGCAAACATCTCAAAAAGTAGGCCAAAATGGTAGCATAAATGAAGAAAATGCAGACTAGGAAATGCTAAGCGATTTCACCAAACTCACAATAAGCAAGCACAACAGCAACAAAGGTTTAAGTGATGTGTGAAGTTTAGTTGTCACATCACATTACAGTAACAAGGAAGAGTGCAGATATAGTGGATAGCAATAGTAGAGACGCAGCATTGTTGGACCCCATTTCCGAAGCCCAACATCGGACACTGAAGCATGAAACTTGAACTTGGAGGGAAGACTTGGAAATTGAAAATTTAAGAGAAAAAGTCCTTCGAAAGCAAAGATGGGCATCACCGCGGCGAGCACACGCAAGGTTCACGTCGCGACGAGCGATTTACCTTTCGCCGCGGCGTACCTGCAAACGATTTGCCGCCGCAGCGAGCAAATGGGTCCCGCCGCGACGAACACACCCGTCCCTAAAATATGCAAATTTAAACTCTTTCAACTACTCAACCCTAACATTAACTCTATTAAGTGCAACCATGATTTTCCCTATAACCATCATCAAATTAAACCCAAAACGAAATGAACTTATGCATAACCACATGGAATCCCAAAATCCAAATACATATTTCATTAATAACAAAAGTGAGAGTTTTACAAACCTTTAATGGCATTTCAAGCCATAATACATCAGTTGTGTTCAAGATCCAAAAATACAAAATACATTTGAACAAATAAAACTTGAAAGGTGACTAAAGCCTTGAATTTCAAAAAAAAAGTAATTTGAAAATACAAAATATGCCAATTCGGAGTGATGCCATAACTCTTGACCTACTCGATCTCCTACTCATCACCTAATTAGGGGGAGGATAAAGGGGGTGAGCTACAAAGCTCGTGGGTAACAAATTTATAATAAAGGAACAAGCAAAAACATTTTCAAAAGTTCATTTCCAATTTACATTTTCAAAACTATAGTCATTTCATATGTAAATATCATCATCTTAAATTCATGATTTTTCAAACAAATCATGAGCAATTATAAATCATGAATGCATCAAACTTTTCAACAGATCACAAGCACATAAGCACATCAGAATGGTTTAGTTAAGTCCAAATTCATGACGCACTACACATTCCCATGTAATGGTCCTGTGTAGCCGTAAATTCTTGAGGGAGCTCCATGCCACTAGCGCGCAAGCGGGAAAAGCCTATACTTGAGTAAACGTGCACGTGACGGTTCTTGGGGACTACCACAAACCCACATAACACATAGATTTCAAAAGCTTGTAAACTTGTTG
>JAOTAX010034944.1:0-11223 GCA_025629825.1 Erythroxylum guanchezii
AATCGTGAGTTAATAATTAACTCGAGTTTTCCCTTAGGTTTTGTTTAATCAAGATACGATCGTTAATTAAACCTAACTATCGAATAACCTAGGATGCGATCTCTAGATTTAATTAGGAAGTAGCGTTATGAATTAGGAAAACCAATTAATTAAGGCAACAGCCACATACGATGCGTAATTTAACCTAGATCATGTTATCCCTAATGATTACAAATCATTAGTCGCTACATATGAATTTCAACATAACAATTACGTATTATATCAAAATTCTGGCAATGGTTTTGCAATTAAGGATTCAGTAAACGCATTAAAATCATTATCTCACAATACCTAATGAGTTCATACACAAATAACTGATCAATAACGAAAATCCAATTATCCATACACAAAACCCAAATCAATTAACATAGGATAACCCAATCAATTTCTAATGAGAGAAAAAAACAACAAAGCAATAAAAAAATACTTAACCCGGGTAGTCGGCATCGATGTTGCCTCTAAACCGATGTCAGGATGCCTAGCCCTTCATGGGTCTTTCCCAGAAAAATGCTTCAACCCCCATTCCAATCCCTAGCCGAAAACCCCTTGGTCTCTCCTCACTACTACAAGCTTCTCTCAATGTCACTGTTCATTAATTTGACAAATAAGCGTGGAAGTTTTTGATTCATGGACACAATTCACTCCAAAACCCTCCCAGCTCCTCGTTACACATACAGCACTGCATTAAACGCAGCTTTCATTGTGTTAAATGCACGCAGCATTGTCTTCATTCCCCTAAGCCACCGCCTCTTCATTGTTTTCTTGTTCCAGTGGCGTGATGGGACGAATAAACATCTGCTTCGCTTAAATCCTTGTTCACGTCGCCTGTTCACTTTTTCCCTAGCATGAAATGCAGCCTTTGTATGCATTTTGTTCAACGCATATGTGTTGCGTTGAGCGCATATGTTTGCGTTTTGCGTTGAATGCATATGCGTTCTTTCCCAATTATGACTGCACTACATTTTGTTCATGTTTATGTCGTTTTTTTAATTTTCTATTTTTCTTGCCTTTTATTATTATTATTTTCTTTTTCTCCATGAAGGCAAGTAGATATTAACCTTCGAAAAATGACCCATATGTCGTGCTTTTGACTCACTTTAATTTCTTTACTTCTAAATTGTACCTAAATTAATATATGAATTAAAGTGAGTATCTTAAACATTTTTGTATCATAAATCGTTAAATGTAAATAATTAAATGTATCAACAATTAAATACATATTAGATTTCCCCCATAATTAGGTTTTGGTGGCAAAACATCAAAATTAAGCTCATTGGCCCAAAACATTGACTCAATTTTCATATTTTTCCAGGACTATATAATCACAAACAAAGATGAGTGACTTTGAAAAATCATATCAAGATGTCAACATTCCAAGCTTTTACACATGATCAATCAACATTCAATATCTTTAAAAACTGAGCAATCTAATGGTAGATCCGGAAAATATGTTTAACTAAAATATATCCATGGGTACACTCAATACCATTCATAATCATGACAATCCATAACTTTGCATATCATTTCATTTCTCCACCACTAATGTTCACATGCAAAATCACGAATCAAAGGACTTTTTAACGTTGTGAAGTGGGTAAAGGTAAGGTGTTGGATCTCAAAATTTGGTAGCTTTTGGATTTGAATTCGAAAGGATTGATTCAAAGCATTTTGAGGGTTCGTTGAAATAACCCTGTAGGAAACCCGCTTACGCTTTTCGTCTTTTGACTTCGGATAGTTGGTCTCGGGGAACGGGGTCCAACACCATGGTTGGGCTTTGGGAACTAGGCCCAACATAAGGTGAGATATATTTGGGTCAAGTAGCATGAAAGTCATCAAAGCTAGTGAAACAAAGTAACACTTTTCAAAAACTGGGTACCGTCAGCTATGACGAATGCAACATTTTTATTTCACAACCCAATTCAGCTCTCATACAGAAATCACATGAAGCACATATTAATCCAAAGGGATCACTCATACAATTTATGCCAACAATACATTGAAATCACAAGAGTGAACCTTCCAAGCCAACATCTACCTCATATTGAACATACTCAAATAACACATTCATTACAACTCTAGGAAGATGCATAAACCATAAACATCTTTTCAACACATATGCAATTCCTCCATGATACATTTATTTTAAACAAGTTTTTTCTCTTTCTTTCTTTCTTTTTTTTTCATTTTCTTTCTTTTCCTTATAAAAATTAAAATAAACTACCTCAATACGGGAATTTCGATGATAAGACATAAAATAACATCCCAACATTATAACCAACCCTCACATATGTACACCCCCAAACTTAGAATTTTGTACATCCACAAACTTAACTATCACAAATATACCACTAGCTTTATGACTTGGGTAGGACATTTGGTTAAGTTTAAAAGCATAAAATGTGGTTTATATAAAAAAGAAAGGCTAAAGCTCAAAGGGGTTTATCAATAGAAAAATTTTGTCAATAGGATTATTTGGCTAATGGAGTTTATCAAAAACAAAGAATACCTAATCATATCCATGTTAACACATATGATAAAAAAGTGGTCTCGAATAGAAATTCAATGCAAAATCGAGATGTACAAGTCATGAAGGTCACACATTATCAAAAGGCAATGAGATTGGTATGGATGTGTCAGTCAAATAAGGTTCAAAATCTCACTAGCTTTGTCTACTATTAGTCACTACTCTTTTAAAGATAATGCATATCAACCAATCACAAGAGTAAAAGTACATGCTAAAGTTGCTATGAAATTCTGTAGTCAATCCACTATGAAATTCTGTAGTCAATCCACAATCTAATCACTATTATATAATCCTAGAAGCAACAGAAAATGAGAAAATGTTTGTTTCATTTGTTTTATTCTTTCTCTCATTTTGATTGAAAACTTAAAAACAAGTAAAATAAACAAATTCAAAAACACAAATGCGTATAAAAGTAATGCGAAAATGTAAAGGAAAAGAAATTTACTTCCTTTAGGTTACCTCTTAAGAAGCGCCTTTGTTTAGGGTCGCTGGCTTACCCCAAGAAACGCCTTTGTTTAGGGTCGCTGACTCGACTCCTTGTTTCCTCCTCACGTGACAAAATTATGATCTTCAAGTGTCACATACGGCTCCTCCACGTGAGGTAGTTCTAGATAGGGCTTAGTTAATCATCATCCTCATTTAGTGTCTTCCCTATCCTCAGATTCTCAATCCTGACTAAGTCCATACACTCCGGAAATATTTCGAATGTCTCTTCACCTTTTTCTTCACCATTTAACTCCTTCACTCTGTTATGTAAAGGTAAAGAGTTAGTTTCAAAAATAATCATGGACTCAGTACTTACCTCTAAGCTAAAAGATGTTTCCTTTTCAGCTTCGAGCTCCTTCTCCACTTCTTCGACACAAACAATTTGTTGAGGGTTGACCTCAAAATTTTGAAGCTCCTTGTCACTTTGCAAGGTTTCTGCACAACCGTCCATTGGGTATACCTTGGGTTGATACGGCTGCTCCTCACTTTGTAATTCTGGGCAATTAAGCCTTAGTGCCATCAGACCCATTAGGTGTTCCATCCTCTGTTGGCTTGCTTTTGTCTCTTGTCAGAATTCTTGCAATTGCTATTGCATATCCTGTTGAAATTGCAAATTGTTAGCAACTAGATTATTAACAAGTTCTTCTAAAGATGCACTTGAATCGTGTTGGCTCTCCGAATCTTAGGCACTAGACCATGTGTTTTTTTGGAAATTGCCCTCCATCCTTCAAGAATTGTAGAGTATTCTCCTGAAATTGCAAAGTATAAGCTTTGACAATATTAATCAACTCTTCCAGAGATGGATTAGAGTCGTGATAGGAAGCTTCTGGTCTATATGAGAATTGTTGTGCATCCTGTAAACTATCATAGAAGTAATTCTGATAATTATCCCATCCATAACAAAAGCTAAGTTGATCAATCCAAACAATGTTATAGGGTTAAGAATATGAGTTATAAAAGAAATTACTTTCGTCTACATCGATTTTTTTTTAAACACGAAGCAAAAAATGAAAAGATCACGAAATAACTGAAAAGAAATCAATTATGAACAAATATATAAAAAACACCAATTAAATCATAAACAAAAACTAAAGCACCATACTCCCCGGCAACGACTCCAAAATTGACCGCACGTTGTGACTCTAGTCAAAATAAAATAACTAGACCTACTACTATAGTAGTGGTGAGTCTAGGACGATCCCACAGAGAGTGTGTGTAAAGTTTATGAAATGAAATTGACTGGTGTTTAGGTTTAACAGGGGGTTTTGGATTTTTGAAAGAAGAAAATAAAATGAAACTAACTAATAAAATCAAGTTAAAGAAAACATGCAAAAAATGATAAAAATGGGGAATTCGATAAGGACCCAATTCTTTGGTTCAATCTCGGCCTACACCCTAATTAAGCATATTTCATTACTTTGTTGTTCTCAAATCTCTCCTAGCAACTATTAATCGTGAGTTAATAATTAACCCAAGTTTTTCCTTAGGTTTTGTTTAATTAAGATACGAATTAATTAAACCTAACCACCAAATAACCTAGAATACGATCTCTAGATTTAATTAGGCAGTAGCATTACGAATTAGGAAAATCGATTAGTCAAGGCAACAACCACATACGATGTGTCATTTAACCTAGGTCATGTTATCCCTAATGATTACGAATTATTAATCGCTACACATAAATTTCAACATAACAATTACGGATTATATCGAAATTTTAGCAATGAGTTTGCAATTAACAATTCAATGAATGCATTAAAATCATCATCTCACAATACCCAATGAGTTCATACACAACTAACCAAACAATAACGAAAATCTGATTATCCATACACAAAACCCAAATCAGTTAACATAGGATAACACAATCGATTCTAATGAGAGAAATAAATAACAAAACAATAAAAAAATATTTAACTCGGGTCATCGGCGCCGATGTCGTCTCCGAACCGATGTCAGGATGCCTAGCCCTTCATGGATCTTTCACAAAAAAAATACTTAAGCCCCCATTCCATTCCCTAGCCGAAAACCCCTTGGCTTCTCCTCACTACTGCAAGCTTCTGTCAATTTCATTGTTCATTGATTTGATGAATAAGCATGGGAATTTTTGGGTCACAGACACTGTTCACTCCAAAACCCTGCCAGCTCCGTGTCACGCACGCAACACTGCGTTAAATGCAGCTTCCACTACGCTAAACGCACGCAGCATTGCCTTTATGCCCTTAAGCCACCTCCTCTATATTGTTTTCTTTTTTCCTGTAGCATGATGGGACGAATAAACATCTGCGTCCCTTAAATCCTTGTTCACACCTCCTGTTCACTTTTTCCCTAGCATGAAATGCAGCCCTGTGTATGCGTTTTGTTCAACGCATATACATTGTGATGAACGCATACGCTTGCGTTCAACGCAAAATGCAAACGTATGCGTTGCATTGAAAGCATATGCGTTCTTTCCAAATTATGACTGCACTACGTTTTGTTCATGTTTGTATCGTTTTGCATTTTCTGTTACTTGCTTCTTTATTTTCCATTTTTCTTGCCTTTTATTATTATTTTTTTCTTCTTCCTCCATAAAGGAAAGTAGATATTAATCTTCGAAAAATGGCCCATATGTCGTGCTTTCCTTTCGGCCCACTTTAATTTCTTTTCTTCCGAATTGTACCTAAAATAATATATGAATTAAAGTGAGTATCTTAAGCATTTTCGTATCATTAATCAGTAAGTGTAAATAATTAAATGTATCAATAATTACCACCATTATCACCTATCAAGTAGTGAAAGTGAATCATTAACAGGTGAGATAATGGCTGAAAACCCTAACCTTATTGTTAAACAACTAGGAATGGTGATAATGGAGGTAATGGGGAGCAGGAGCGAGTTAGTGAGAATAATGGAAATCATAGAAGGAGGACCATTAGGGAACAAACTACCTCTGATGTGAATTACGATCCTTTTACTATTGCTTGCCCTAATTTTGATGTGAATTTTGAGGTAAAATGATTGCTTATTAACTCTCTTCCTAAATTTCATGGTTTGACAAGAGAAGATCTCTACATTTACTTACAATCATTGTCCATGAATTGCTAAAGCATGAAACTGGTGGGCACTTCTCTAGATCAAGTGCTATGGAAAGTCTTTCATTTATCTTTGAAGGGTAAAGCAAGGGAATGGTATATGAGCCTTCCGAGACATGTGGCGAGTGCCTACCACAACTGTGGTAATTTGAGAAAGGAATTCTTGGAGAAGTACTTTCCTGCCTCTAGAACTTCATCAATGAGAAAGGAGATTTACTCTGCACGACAAGACTATGATGAGTCCCTCTATGATTATTGGAATCGTTTTTAGGATCTATTGTCAAGATGCCCTCACCATCAAATACCAGATGAGTAGCTGGTGCAATATTTCTATGATGGGCTGAAGAGTCAAGACAAGGTATGTTAGATGTAGCCTCAGGAGGTTCACTGATAGACCTCACCTTTGATGAGGCTTAGGATCTGATTACAAAAAAGACTCTGAATCACCAACAGTACAATGCTAGAGACACTAAAAGAGTGCATGAGTTGGGAGCTTCAACAGTTAACTCTAGCAAAATGGAAAGTCATGAGTCTAAGGTAGACTCTTTGGAGAGTAAAATGACTACTCACCTAGAGCTCATTATTGCAGAGTTGAAAATTATGAGTGTGCATCGTCCACCAACCCCTATGGATCTTACTGTAACAAGTTGCGACACTTGTGGTTCTGTGATGCATATTTCTAGTGTTTGTCTCAATCGTTATAAAGAGGTATTTGTTGTCTATCAGGGTCGGCAAAATCAAAAGTGGGACCCTTATTCTAATACATATAACGAGCGATGGAAGGCAAATCCTTGACTTGCTTAGAGAAATGAAGAAAGTAGACATCCAAACTGATTTCAACGAAATGGAGGGCCTAGTCCATCAACTAACTAGTTCCCAAATCAACAGCAAGCTTTAACTGTCCCACAAAAGGAAGTCACAAATCAACTTTTGCATAATATGCTGGCAATGATGAAGGAGGAGAGGGCTTCTAATGACTACCAGTTCTATTCCATGGCTTCTCTGATTCAACAAGACTGTTCAAAGAATGCTACCAGATTCAATGCCTTAAAGAAAAGAATGGAGCAATGGGAGACAAAGGTTGAAAACATCAACTCCTATGTCACTCAGCTATCCAATAATATGAGTAAGCAACAAGCTAGAAGTAGTGGCACTATTGCCTCAAACACTATTATAAACCCTAGCAGGATGTTTGGTATAAGGGAATAACTATTCTATTCCCATCTTATTCCTAGCATATTATTAAACCTGTGTTTGATTTCTAGCCAAACATATAATAGGGAATCATCTGGAATAACTTTTCTTAAAATTTGCAGAATAGGTAAAACTGACACGTAGCTATCTTTATCTATTCTGAGAATAGCTAATCGAAGATAACTTTTATCTTCTCAAGTTTAACCCTCTCGAAACTCTTCCTTCTTTAACGTCTTCCACTTTCTCGATCCTCCCCCCCGAAGCTTCTTCTCCAGTGTTGTAGGTTAGTCCCTTGATTTTCTAATGTTATACATTCTTGTTGTGCCTTTCTTTTCCCTAATCTCTGGTTTTTATTCGGATTCTTATCATGGGTTGTGGTTATTATGCATTTAGCCATTTTCTGATGCGGATTTGTATTGGGCTTTTTTCGTTCTTCAATTTGGGTTGATGGAACTTGGATCCTTTTCTTGGTTATTGAGAAAGGGGGCATGTTTAATTTCATCAGCCTATAAACCCAAACTATAACGTGGTTCTACATTCGATTTTCATATGGTTTTAACCATGTTATTATAGTTTAGCACACTAACCTTTGTCCTTTTAAGTTCCTCTATTTTTACTTTATCGTATGTATGTGTTTGAAGAAAATGAGGTGGTTGGTTACGAAAGTATGGTCTCCAAGTATCATACTCACTATCTCACTATCAGAATAAGGCTCCTTGTTTTCTGACTTTTCACTCGACAATTTTTTATTTTTTAGTCTGCATCTTCAATCTTCCATATGAAGATTGATCGACTTCCTTTCCCTTGGAATAAAGTTGATGTATTGTCCTATTAAATGGATGAGGTTGGAGCATGCAGCCTTAAAGAATCTCATGTCTGTGCACAATTGATGACACATCGTTAGCATCAAATGGTTTGATATCATAAGTGGTTTAAATCTGATGAAGCAGTGTATATAGTTTTGTCTTCAAATTATATAGTTTATAAATTGACTTTTTCTCTACCGCAGGTTTTCGTTACTGTTCCTGCTGGAAAAAATTCTTGTTTAAGGAGATCTGTATTTAAGGTAAATCTCGTGTACTGGTTTCAGTTACTGTTCCTGTTAGACTTTCATGTGATTGGCCGATCTCTTATACCGAAACTTGTTGTTGATGATTTGCTTTGAATGCTAACTATGTGTGCTCGCCTCCACATGTGGGTTCTCGTAATATATATTTAGTTGATGCAATGATCTTGGGACTATATGTTTAGTTATATGGACTAGATATATTTTACTAATGGACTGAGGTTTGACTAGCGTTGTTTTTTTATGTTTCATTTATGAAAGTTGCTATTGCTACTCTACATCAACTTATGTTCGGCACTTCATTGCAACTTATATGGTACTTACTGCACCCACAACGGAAAACTTGCAAACAAAATAATCATCACAATTACAATCTTAATTAGTGTGCTTTGCAATTTATATCTTTTCTGTGACACTTTTCCCTACTGCATAAACATGTCATGAACTTCTCTTCTGAGTTTGTGAAGTGAAGAATTCTTTCTTTACTTAAACCTCTCTCAACTCTTCCTTAAACACGCTGGTTACTTCTTTGGTTGTGAGTAGCAAACAAACACATCCTATCATTTGCTTGCTCTTTGATTCGCGGTTTGTCTTTGGGTTTATCCTTTGGAAGCCGAATCCAAAATTTAATTCCAAGGATTGGAATATAGAGTGTAACCTCGATTCATCTCACTTAATTGGAACCTAGTGCAATAGATCTAAGCTAGCCTAATTATCATGAAATGCAAACTAAATTGGTTAGGAGGGGGTTTTGGATCTTTGAGAAAACTAACTAAATTCAGCTAATTGAAAGAAAAGTATATAAAAAGGTATTTTTGGATTTTTGGGAAAGGAAACTGAAAAGTCAAACGATGATCAAATGTGATTAAATCCTGTTGAAAAATGAGCTTTGGCTATCATAGTTTAGAATAAATCTTTTTGGGAGTAAAAATCACTAAGTTTTCAAATGATAAACCTTAAAGAACCGTTTAAGTCCAAGGTTTTAATCAATAAACTCCATTTCTTAAAACCTTGTTGAATGCATCTTAGTGTATGTAATGGGTAAGTTAATGCAAGTGGTCAATTGGCATCAAGCATCATCTCAATATCAAACACAACTAGGCAGAATAAAAAGAATTAAAAAAATCACCAAAAAAACATATATGAAACTTCATATATTAAATCTCCAAGATCTACATCAACAAATCCCATAACACAATACATTGTTCAACACTTGATTAAACTATAATCAAGAAAATCCAACTACAAAGCATAAATCATAACTAAGGAGTTCATAACAATGTAGTTAAACATAAATAAACTACTCCCTTTTGAAGCCCATTGAACTCAAGCCATTGATACATCTTCAAGAGGAAATGGTGCTTAGCCAAGTATTGCTTCGAGAGCACTCACAACTGTAAACCCACCAATAGCATCCATGGCAGCAACAGCAGATGATGAAGCTGACAATGAAAAATGGAAGGAAATGATGGATGAAGGTCAAGTTGAGTGAGAGAGACGAGAGCGTTTGTGTATGTGATGTTTTGTCTGTAGTCAGCTGTGTGGTAACCTAATTTAGTAGGTTTTTAAATGTAGGCTCGGTGGGTCGGGTCACACAGTGAGTGATTTTTCTAAATATGGTTCGGGTTTTCGATGGTTCGCCGCAATGACAGATAAGTTCGCTGTGACGTATTTTTCCCGAAAGATTTTGCCTCAAAGCTGGATCCTTCGCCACGGCAAAAGAATTAATCTTCACTGCGGCAAACTTTTCTCAAAAGTTCAACCTGGATTTCTTTGTATTTCGTGGCGATGACAGATCTACTTTGCCACGACTAACTTTTCCTGTAGCGCCTGTCCTCTTGTTAACTTCACTTTAGCACATCTTTTATTTTACACCTTCAACTCCTTTCTCCTTGAGGTTCCTACAATCAACAATAGCAATTTGCAGTATCAATTGTTCTCAGAAAAATTAATTAGTGCAATTAATACCAATTTGTAACAACTTTTACTATCAAATTGCATAAAATAAAAGTACACACTCAAGGATTAATTTAAGCATAAAATATAGAAATAGGAGTCAAAAAGTATAATAAAAGCTATGAAAGTGTCGTCCATTAATATAATAAACTTTGGCTCAATCAAATTCCCCCACACCTAAACCTTTGTACTCCTGGACAAAGTTTATAAGAGTCAAAGAGACACAAGTGCAAAAGAATAATTCCAACCATGCTTAAAAAAAGGTAGGAAATTGGCAAAAATCACTTTCTCAGAAATCAATCAAAGCAGATTGAAATAATGCTAAGAAAATAAACACTATAAGAATTTAATCCAAGAGATTGAGCAAAAGAGATTTCACTTAAGATAAGGTGTTTGCTCTCATCTCACTTGTGTTTAGGGATAATTTGTTGGATCCCGTTTTGGGAACCTAACCCTTGCTTTGATACCACTCATGTTGGATCCCGCTTGGTTCCAGAATCCAACTATTGAGTTAACATGAACGCATGCATATTGCTTTGAAGGATTATTGCATTGATCCCTCATTAGCCATCATCAGTTCATCTTCATTCCCATAACATCTCAAAAATTTCCTCACAATTCGTTCAGTGGCGTGCCCATACAAAATGAATCACTATGCTAAAACTCATTTCTCTTAATTCATAACAAATTTTGGAAATCTTCAAATTAGAATTTCAATTTGACTTCTTCAGTTTGTTTTTAACAAGAATCATCTCTATCAGAGCTCTACAACACAAGATATACTTAGAAAGAATTATGGCTCAAAGAGCTAGCAATGGATAGGTGTTTATGGGATTGTGTTTGGGTCAAAGGGTTTTGAAAGAATGCCTCTATCATGTTAACAA
>JAOTAX010034974.1:0-11221 GCA_025629825.1 Erythroxylum guanchezii
ACCAACTTAAATATCACACTATCCTTATTATGATACCAAAATGAAAGACGGGCCCAAGACATAAAATAACACAAACAAGGACAGGCATTAGGACTAGAAGAAATTCAACTAACAAGTAGTAAAAATAATAAAAAGGATAGAAATACGATATAAAGGTGAGGTGGCTACGTTGATAAGGTGTGAAGTGTGGCATTCTACATCAAGGAGTGGAGAATAGTTTCGAGGAAGAAAAATAGAAGAGATTGAAAAGTAGGCCTGTGCTTATAAAGCAAACAAATTAAGTCGAGTTTCATAAAAAAGGAATAACAAACACATAATTGAAAGCCAAAACAAAAATCATATTGGTTGTCTCCCATTTAGCTCTTCTTTAATATCATTTAACTGGACACCTCAACCGTCATGCTTAAGGTGGATCGCTCAAAGTGATTGATTTCTCCAAGAATTTTCCAAACATTCCTTCAGTTTCTTCAACCAATAATTGACAACATTCATTACTCTCTTTAACCAAGTCCAACTCATTTGCTTCTTCTTCCTGTAAGGTGAAATCAAAATATGCAACATTAATTTGATCCAAAAAATAACAGTCTTCAGAAATAGGAGTAGGAATATGTTCAACATTAAAGATTGAAAATACTACTAATTTTTCCCAAAATAGTCATGCTCAATTTCTTGTTCTTCACATTAATCAAGGTTCTGGTAGTGACCATAAAAGGCTTTCCTAGGACTATGGTGTGCTCCTTCCTTTGTTCTTTAACCTTCCTCATGTCTAAGACAACAAAGTCTATGGGAAAAATAAATCCTCTAACCTTTACTAAAACATCTTCCATTATTCCTTTCGAATAATGGATTGACCTATCAAATAATTGCAAACAAATTTTTGGAGGGCTTAACTGTCCTAGATCCAATTTCTTATAAATAGATTGAGGCATAAGGTTTATACTCGCTTATAGGTCAAGAACACCTTTAACCTCATCACCATTACCCATTGATACTTGCATAAGAAAACTCTCTAAGTCTTTCAATTTGGGGGTAATTACTCCTGAAGCACTGTACATGCAACTTTTGAAACTATCACCTTTTTGTTTGACTCAAACTTCCATTTTTTGGTGCTTAGTTCCTTGAAGAACTTTACATAAGCTGGAATGTTCCTAATCACACCTAACAAAGGCAGATTAATATTAACTTTGGAAAACATGTTATATAGATAATAAAATTGGTTGTCTTTTTTCAAATCCTTAAGGTGGCTCAGATATGGGATCGGTGATCTATAAGGATTATTCACCTTATGCAATCTTGCAGTCAATTGCATGCACTAGTTTTTCACCTTTCTGAACGCAACTTGAAAATTGTCGTGCCTATTGCTTTCTTCATCATTCTACTCACCTTCTTCATTGATGAGGCTATCCTCCTCTTGATTACCTGCACCAGATATATTAAAAGGGATCTCAACATGATTATCAATCAACTTACCACTTCTCAGAATAGTAACTGCTTGGGTTTGCTCAGGTTAACTAGGCAACTTCCCTTGTTGATTGTTGTGCATTTGAGCAACTAGTTGCCTTACTTAAGTCTCAATCCTCCTCACAAACACTTCGAATAAGTCAAATCTCTTATTATTTCTTTCTTGATTCTGAGATGTTACCTGAATAACCCATTCAGACTTTCCTCTAAAGAAGCCTTACTTGGTGGACTTTGATTTAAGGAATGCCCCTGAAACTACTTTTTCCTCTGAAAATTCTAATATTGTGGTTGCATTGCATTGGTGGATTGTTGGTCTTCCATGAACAATTGGGGTGGTTTCTCCAACCAGGGTTGTAGGTGTTCGAATACAAATCATTTCACACCCTTAATTTAAAATCACCAAGCGAGTTCACTTATTCTTCCGCCCTTGCAAAAGATTTGAAAGAATACAAAAAAAACATTAGCTTCATGACCATAAGTTCCACATATACCATATACCTCTTGATTTGGAACATTTTGGGGTGACCTTATAGTTAGCATTTTTACATGCTTTGTCAACTTAGCCAATTGCATAGCCATTTTTTGATTTGAACTCACTTCATGAACTCCAACTCTTCTCCCTCTCACACTTTTTTTGTTGAGAATTGGTCCCTAACATTTTGAAGATTTCAATATTTCTTTAGCAGTCTTCTCTCCCACAACTCCTCCTACTTCATTGTCTACCGTGTATTGACATTGTTGTGTCAATCCATCTTAAAAGAACTAGTTCTGTATGTGAAGTAGAAAATGATGGTGTGGCCATTGTATTAGTAGAAGTTTGAAGCGTTTCCATGCCTCATGGAATGGTTCTACCCCCATCTAAGTGAAGGTAGCTATCTTTGTCCGTAACTTAGAAGTCTTCTAATGGGAACAAAATTTTCCCATGAATTTGTTGTACACTTCTTGCCATGTAGTCAATGAATCGGATGGAAGGGTCATCACCCATTCCTTGGCCCAATCCTTCAATTTGTATAGGAAACACCTCATTCAGAGTTGATCTTCATTTAGGCCATCCAATGGAAATGTCTGAAGAGTGGTATATAATTCTCGAATGAAGTTTAAAGGGTCTTTATTAGGAACCCCATAGAAAAATGGCAGCATGTTATAGTGTATGCTCTTCAATTCATAGTTTTTGATTGCCTCTACTAAATGAATGCATGAATTGGTAGTATCAATTACTGTTCTGGCATAGTCCTTCATTACTGGTTGCCTTTCACCAAACTCTTGATCTTTAGGCTTGGGTTCCTCAAGATTGTCTGCAAATTCCCATTGAGGTCCTCTTATCTAATGTATGTTTTCAATAAAGGGAGCAAGTTTGCCTTCCCGAGACCTCCTTCATTTCATAAACCAAATAAGAACAACAACGAATTAATAATAAAATTACTAAAACAACTCAATGAAATAACATGACAAAAATGTATGCATGAATAGACAAAACAATCAAAATTAAATTGAGTGCAAACACTAAACACATCCTCGACAATTGCGCCAAAAACTTGTTGTACCAAAATAAGTTATAATAATACCTAGGCTACCCAACCCACAAGTATGTGAGGTAGTTGTGGTTAATTACCTAAGGTCGTCTCCTATGGAGGTGAAATTAGTCCACTCAAAATAATCTTGAACAAAAATAAAACCGATGCAATTCTAAACATTCTATCCCGATTATTAAGTAAAGGCTTTAAAGAAAATCACAAAATTAGAATGAGAAGTAAACTAATTTAACCAGAAGCAAAAAAGAATAGATTAATCAAAGTGGAAAATATTTGAGAATTAATCTCACTAATTTAATCTCTTATGCATGACAAAAGGGAAATGACTGGCTAGTCGTCTTATAAAAAATTAACAATTGGGTTCTAAGATTAACTCGAATAATAAACTAAATCTAATGATCGGGTGTTTGATGTGTGTAAGTTTTAATTAATAACCCTCAATAATCCATAAGTGCACAGTTCGTTAGCATAGTACCTAAGGTGTCGATCCCACGAGGAGAGATAATCTAATCTTAAACTCTAACACTAGAAACAATACAAAAATTCAAATTACGCGAAACTAAAAATGAGAAATTAATTCAATCACTTAAATTAAATTAAGAATCATCATAGAAATACTAATTACTAAGCAATTGCAACATATCCAAGAATCAACCTAAGGAAATTACTAATTGAGAGAAATGGAATTTTACCTATCCTTAGTCCTAACCTAACTGATTATGAATTACTAGATTATTGGTTATAGACTATCCTAGGGTTGATTACTCTCTCTCGAGTTATAAACATTAACCCTAAATCATAAACCCTAATCAGATTATGTAGGTCACAATCTCTCAATGTACAACCTATCCAAAACCCTAATTAGTTCTGAAGTTCTCTAATAAACTATCAGAAACCTATGCAAGATCTATCTTTGCACAATTTACCAATTTGATTTATTTCTAATATCTATTAAATCACCTAACTCTCGTTAGCTCAATTTAATCGTTTTTCATTCGATTTACCCTCTCAATTTATTATCGAATTATGCAATCTCAAAATTAAATCACAACAAATCCAATAAACATATAAACAATCAGATTTCATTAATTTAAGAATAAAACTCTGAAGGTGAGTTTAGAACATCATCAACATTCTAGATGCTATCATCAACTATTTATTCCAATTCCATATAATAATAAAAAAGCTGAAATTAAACAAGAAATACAATCTGAACGGATGATAGGAGGTAGCGACGTCAGGACACTCCTAATCTAGGAAGTACGTCAAGTCTACTTCTTCTCCTCTTCTCTCTTCCTTCTTCTCTTCCTCTATCTCTCGATGAATTCTCTCTATGGTTTCTCAAGGTGGCTAATGCAAAAGCTCTCCTCCTGCCTCTTTCTTTTTGTTCTTTAAATAATATTTTATGTTCTGAGCAGTCTTAGGTTTTTTCGCGGTTCGAAAGATCAAAAAATCTGTCGAAACTTAACATGTTTTAGTGTCTACGCGTTTGTCCAACGCAGGCCACGATTGTGGGCTACATTCGAGCTTTCTTTCACGATCGTGGCATGCAGGCCACGATCGTTGGCTAACTCTGGTGCTTCTGTCATAATTGTGGGCTGTTGTTTCAGCCTGAATGTCTTCAAAACTTCTCCGTCCTTCGATGTTAACCCTAAAACACTGGAAAACATATCAAGTTACCTCAAAAACATAATATTTAAGCTTTAAGACCTGTACTAACCTATAAAACACAAATAATTAATAAACTAACACAATTTTAACCTAAACACATATAAATGATTGAATTAATAGCTAAACATATATCAAACTAAGCCCTAAAACACGATGCAATTTATACTTATCATCTAACTTTTGTATTTGACAAATTATCATCCAAATTAATTATGGGAACCTGACTACTAATTACCACTTAAGTTAATATATTTCTAATTTTTAACCTAAGCGTCTATAGTTTTTCGTTCCATATTAAACTTCTTTTCTCGATCCTTGATTTAATAACAAAATGATGCAAACTTTGGTCATGCTATTACATCCATTCAGTTCAGAAACTATAACAAATATAAGACAACAATATAGCCCCTCAATCATGCATGTTTGACTAAAAAAGCTACAATAATTGTCAAGAAAAAGAGATCAACCCATTATGGAAATAACAAGATTCACCATCTTTATATACTTCAATCCCATCTTTACCAGTATAAGAGAAGTATTAAGGCAACAAAACAAGTAAATAACCAAATCAACTATCAAAAGCTATTGAGTAAGTGTCGGTTAAGCTATAGAATAATGAGTCCAGTAAAATAAAAAAGAAACAATGCAACAGATAAAGAACATAATAAGTAAGCAAGGATCGAATGAGGGAGTTATTGTGATCTCCTACCCCTCTCAAGGTTCTTGCATTAGCTCTCGTCTTCTGCTTCTTTTTGGTTCTCACCCATATGATCGAATGTTCATGTTGTTTCCACCTCTTTGTTGTTCATCTTCTTCACCTCACCCGACTCTCTCTATTCTCTTCTCTCTTCTCCCTTTCTTTCCCTCTATCTGTTTTGTGTTCCAGAATTTACCGAATGAGTCCCAGTGTGTTTGTGTGTGCTGTGACCCTCTATTCCCTTTCTATTTGTAGTATGACTCTAAGTTTAGGGTTTTGAGCCATTACCCCTACAGCTGTCACGTATTAAACCCAAAGTGAGTATCATGGGGGTGACTATGTTTGTCACCCCCGTAAGGGCTTGTCACCATCATGACTAAACCTATCACAGTGGTGACAAGTGTAGTCACCACCGTGACTTAACTTATCCAGGTAGTGGCAAAGTTTGGTTACCACCATAAATAAACTTGTCACGGTGGTGACAAGTGTAGCCCCCACCGTGACTTAACTTGTTACAGTGGTGAGACCTTAATCACCATTTTTCTTTTCATGCAAAATTTACATGAAGTTTCATTTTTCATGCAAAATTCACAAAATAATCCAATTAACATGTATGCAATATTCACACCATTTTCACTCAATTCATCTCTCATTTAGATTAAAACATAAGAATTTGAACCAAAATCAAGGTATGAAGGCAAGCAAAGTCAATAGAAGTTAGACACAACATGAAGCATAATAAGGTATAAGAGCTTTTTGATTTACCTTATAACTATAAACCTATAATGAATGGAACAATTATGTTTCACAGCTCAACTCAAGCTCGCACACCACAAACTACATCAAGCATATATCACTCACAAAAGTTGATAAACAAGACTTTGTAACTATAGGGAGTGACCCTTGAGAACTACATCTCCCTCATTCACATTATACTCAAGTAAACATTACATTACAACTTTTAGAGGAAAAAATAATAATAACTTTGCAAAACATATGCATTTCCTCCTTAATTTTTTATTTAATTTTTTTTCTTTTTTTCTCTTTTCTTTTCTTTTTCTTTTCTCTTTTTCTTTCTTTCATATAAAAATTAAAAGAAGCTACACCAACAATGGAATTCATAACATGAGATTATAACAAATATAACCACTCTAATATATGCACACCGCCACACTTAAACTTTTGTTCATCCACAATCATTAACAAGTAACAAATGCTCCACTAGCTTTATGACTTGGGGTAGGAAATTTGGTTAATTTTAATAGCATGTAATATGGTTAGCACAAAAAGAAAGGTTGGTAAAGCTCGAAGGGGATTAACAAAGGAAAATTCATATCAATAGGTTGGTTATTCGGCTAATTTGGCTTGTAAAAACAAAGCATGCCTAATCATTTTCATGTTAATGCATGCATTAAAAATTTATTCTTGAATAGAAAATAAAAAAAGTCAAGACGTACATGTCATAAAGGTCACAGATAAGAAAAAGACAATAAGACTGATATGGATATGTCAGTCTAATAAGGCTCAAAGTCTCACTAGTTTTTGTCTACCAATAGTGGCTACAATTCTAAAGATAATGCATATTGACTAAATCATAAGAGCAAAAGTACATGCTAAAGTTGGTATATGTCAGTCTAATAAAGCTCAAAATCTAACTAGTTTTTGTCTACCAATAGTTGCTACAATTCTAAAGATAATGCATATTGACTAATCACAAGAGCAAAAATACATGCTAAAGTTGCCAAGGATTTTTCTAGTCAATTCGTACTCTAATTATGACCATATATTCTTAAAAGCCACATAAAAAGAGAAACTTCTTGATTTTGTTTGTTTGATGTTGAAAACTGGCTAAAAGCCACACACCCAACAATTAAGCTCAAAATATGCATAAAAACTAAGATCTCCACGCCCACACTAAAAACTTACATTGTCCCCAATGTAACATCAAATGTATGAAATGGAGCATTTAACAAAAATAACAAATGCGAAAATGTAAATAAACCAAAATCAACTTCCTTTAGGTTGCCTCCCAAGCAGCGCCTTTGATTATTGTCATTGGCTCAACTCCATGTTGCCCGGATCAAGTGATGCCATTTGTGTCTTCTAGCATTAGCACTTCCATATCCTTTATTTGGAAGCCTTCACAATATGGCTTCAAGCGATGACCATTCGCTCTAAATTTTTTATCAGTTTTCAAACTCTATATCGCTAATGGGAATAATTTGAACTTAGAGTGATATAGCAACACTTTTTGACCCACCGAGAAGCTTTTCCTAGAAATCAACTTATTATGAAAAGTCTTCATCTTCTCTTTATATAATTACGATCTGATAGGATTCCTTTCGCATCTCCTCCAAATATTGCAATTCCTATGCACACCCGCATCTTCCAAATTCTTGTTGCATCTTTTTATAACCCAATGCACCTTGTGTTGTAACTCCACCGGAATCTGACATGGCTTCCCAAACACTAGTCCATACGGGGACATCCCAATTGGTGTTTTATAAGTTTTCTTGTAATCCTATTGTGCATGTTCCAGCCTCACACTCTAATCCCTTCTATTGGGATGAACTGTTTTCTCCAAGATTGGCTTGATTTCTCGATTTGATACTTCAGCTTGTCCATTAGTTTGGGGATGGTAAGAGGCAAAAACCTTGTGCATGATATGATATTTCTTGAATAATGTTCCCATCATCCTATTACAAAAATGGGTTCCCCTGTTGCTAATGATTGCCTTTGGCATCCTAAACCTAGAAAAGATGTTAGCTTTAACAAAATCTGTAACCACTTTGGCATCATTAATTTTAGTGACTCTAGCTTCCACCCCTTTAGAAAGATAATCGACTATAAGCAACATGTAATTAAAACCAAAAGATGGAGGGAAAGGTCCCATAAAGTTAATACCCTAAATATCGAAAATTTCACAAAAAAGAATAGGTGTTTGTTCCATTTCATCCTTACGGGACAGTTTACCTAATCGTTAGCATCTGTCCCATGACTTGTAGAAGATGCATGCATCTTTGAACAAAGAGGCCAATAAAAACCACTCTCCAAAACTTTATGGACAATCCTTTTTACTCCAAAATTTCCTCCGTACGTATATGAATGGCAGAAGGTTAAGATCGAGGGTGTTTCACTTTTTGCTACACACCTCCTGATGACTTAATCTGCATAGTGCCTCCAATGATACTGGTCATCCCAAACATAACACTTTGTTTCATTCTTCAACTTATCCCATCAAGTCATTGACAAACCAACAGGTAATTTGTTTGTAACCAAGAGATTCACAATATCTGCATATTATGGTAATGTCAAGTTGATAGAAAGTAATTGTTCATCTAGAAATGTCTCTCATAAAGGGTTTTCATCTTCTTCTTTATTCAACCGAATGAAGTGATCGACAACCACATTTTCTACCCCTTCTTATCTCTTATCTCCAAATCAAATTCTTGAAGGAGGAGAATCCATTTGATCAATTTTCATTTTGCTTCTTCCATTATGAGTAAGTATCGTAAAGACTTATCATCAAACTCAAAGGAGACACCTTGTTGTAATAGCTTGAATAACGGTGCATCTATCATCAAAAAGTACTTAATGAATCGATGATAAAAATGTACATGCCCAAGAAAAGAATGCACTTCCCACATAGTTAAGGGGTAAGGTAAAGAAGAAATAAGAGCAACTTTAGATTTATTAACCTCTATACCTATAGCAGATATAATATGCCCTAAAACTATACCTTAATCCACCATAAAATAACATTTTTTTCCCAATTCATTATAAGATTAGTTTCAATGCATCGTTCCAAGATAGTAGCAAGATTCTCAAGGCATTCATCAAAGGAAGAACTATAAGCACTAAAATTATCCATGAATACCTCTATGATCTTCTCAACATATTTAGAAAAAATGCTCACCATACATCTTTGGAACATAGCGGGTACGTCACATAATGCAAATGGCATCCTTCTGTAAGCAAATGTACTAGATGGGCATGCGAAGGTGGTCTTTTTTTGATCTTTCAGCACAATCGAGATCTGAAGATAGCCTAAAAAGCCATTTAGAAAATAATAATAGTCATAACCAACCAATGTCTCAAGCATCTGATCAATAAAGGGAAGGAAAAAAATGGTCATTATGAGTTGTTGAGCTCAATTTCCTATATTCAATACAAACTCGCCACTCAGTTTACAGTTGGGTGGGAACCAACTCATTTTTCTAATTAGTCACAACTATGATTTTAGACTTTTTTGGAACCACCTGAATAGGACTTACCCACTTACTGTCAGAGATCAGGTAAATAACCCATCATTAAGAAGCTTCAACACTTCCTTCTTCATAACTTCCATCATCGAAGTATTCAACTTACGTTGAGCTTGCCTTGTGGACTTGGCATCCTCCTCCAAAAAAATACGATGTATGCATATAAAGGACTTATCCCTTGGATATCTATGATTGTCCATCCTATAGCCTTCTTATGCACCCTCAATATTCAAACCAATCTTTCTTCATGATCCGAAATCAATTTCGGTGAAATGAGAACTGAGAGAGTCTGCTTATTTCCCAAATAGGCATAGTTGAGGTTTGTGAGGAGTGGCTTTAGTTCCACTTTAGGTGCCTACACATCAGAAGGTAATAACTTCTAGTGAGATTTGGATAACTATATGGAAGAAAAATCATACCATTTTGGAGAGTTCCCCAATGATTCCGAAGCAGCTGCCATTTTATCCAACTCTTTTACCACTTCAACATCATTTTTGCCTTCTGATTCCATATGCTACATCAAGAATATTTATAAATGATCCTTGTAGCTTAATTTAAACATTTCCTTCCCCAGAGGATCAATCACATCAAAAGAGAAAACAAAATGATCATCATGAGGATGTTTCATGGCATCAAAAATGTTAAAATGAATCACTTCCCCAACAAATTCCATCGTGAGGGTTCCATAACAAACATCTATCTTATTCTGAGCTGTATTGAGAAAGGTCTCCCCAATAAGATAGGTATTGGATTGTATGAAGTGTCATGAACTATATCATCAACATAAAAATCTGCAAGAAACACTAACTTATTCACCTACAGCAAAACATCGTCAACTACACCATCAGGGTAAGTGTTAGTGCAGTCAGCTAATTATATGATAACATTTGTTTTTTTCAAAGGACTCAAATTCAAGAAAGTATAAATTGAACTCAGCATAACATCAATTGAAGCTCCCAAATCCAACATAGCTTTATCAATCACGGTGTTACAAATTTTGCAGGGAGTGGTGAACATACCTAGATATTAGCATTTTGGAGGTATCTTCTTCTTAAAAGCTATAGATAGATTCTCTGTTGGAGTTATTTCAGTTACTTTTGTAATGAAAATATTTATTATTAATAAAACAAAAGAATTTGGTTTTATTTGTATGAACATTATATATCTAGTAATAAGGTACCGAGATTCTTTTGTAAGTAATATACATATACATGGAGATGTATGGGAAACATGTATATTGTTAGAATCTAAAATAATTGATTCACAGTTGAATAATCAAGTTGGTCGCTTGATTATGGTTTAGACTGTATTGTTGCAATTTATCTCCGTGCAAGTAAAGGAGTTTTCTTCAAGGGAATGATGAGTTTCATATCATGATAGTAGTTGACTATCAATAATAGCACTATTAAATGAATCTAGAATCACATATGTTTTAAAAAATAAAGTAGGCCGTTACTTTAATCTTAAAACATACGCTTAAGAATTTGTTTATTATGGACCACTGTTGGACCCCGAACTTTTCTTGGAGATTTGATTTATTTAAATGAAATTAAATGAGGAAATATAGTATGATTTCTTGAAATAAATGAAAGGTATAA
>JAOTAX010035004.1:0-11220 GCA_025629825.1 Erythroxylum guanchezii
GGAAAAGAAAGATATGAAAAATCATATGAATTGAGGTTTGAGTGTGGGATGAATTCCAAGTGGAAGTTGAATTGCTTGAATGATGTTGTAATGATTTTTCTAAAGTATGCGAATTGTTGATGATCGGAGTGAAAGGCATGATTTGTTTCTGGTAAGTAAGCAATATTACGCACACGTTTTAGGGTTTTCGTTTAAGACGTTAGATTCCGGAAACGGGATCCAACATTAGAAGCTTGTCTTTCTTTTCTTCGTCATCATTCATTTCTACCATCATTAGTAAGGAAGATCCAAATTGATTTTCCTTACTACTTCTCAAAGTCATTGCACTCACATTCTCTTTAGGGTTTACCATCATTTGGGAAGATAATTTTCCTAATGTTTGCACCTCTAATTTACTAACAAAGGTGGCTAATTGAGTTATTTGATTTCTTAAGAACTGAAGGCTTGCTCTTGTTTCCTGTTGAAATTGTTGAGAATGAGTAGTAAGTGCCTTAACAATTTCATCCAAAGACATACCTAAATTTGAAGATTGAAGTAGGACATATGTAGGGGCTTGAGGTTGTTTATTAAAATTGTGAGGTTTATATCGTTATTGCCCTCGTTGATTTCCATAACTCAAGTTTGGATGGTCCCTCCATCTTGGATTATAATGATTGGAATAAGGGTTATACTTTCGTTAAGGTTGACTAGGAAAGTCCCCTATTATGTTAGCTTTTTGAAGGGTGTCTTGTTACAATATAGGGAATATATCCATAGGATGTCCAAAGAATAAGCATATTCCACACACTCTTGTTGATTGTAATTGACCTACAGTCGTTTGACAGACTAAAGTAGTTAAATATGGAATTTTATCCTCAAGGTTCGTGTCCTTTACCTCACTCGCACGCTTAACAATTCTATCCATCCTTGTCGCAAACTGTTAAGAATTGTTTACCATTATTGATATCAATTGTCTGGCCACTTTAGGTGTTTTATTTACCAAAGCTCCTCTACTAGCTGCATTAACCATACTTCAATCCATTGGCAATAGTCCTTCATAAAAGTATTGAATCAAAAGTCAGTTAGAAATTTGATGATGTGGGCAGCTGGCACATAACTCCTTAATCCTTTCCCAATATTCATATATTGTTTTTCCAATATATTGTCTTATCTCATATATCTTCTTTCTGATATTGGCTACTTGTGATGTAGGAAAGAACTTATCCGAAAACATTCTTTTTATCTCATTCCATATTGTCACTGAACCAGGGGTAAGATAATATGGAAAGATAATCATTTGCCTTATCTTTCAATGAAAACATAAAGGCCCTAAGATTATTTTGTTCTTCTATCACCCTTTGTGGCTTCATTCTAGAGTAGATAATATGAAATTCCTTTAGGTTTTTATTTGGATCTTCACTTGCAAGACCACGAAAATAAGGAGTAAGTGAATCAAACCATATTTTAATTTGAAATCTATCTCAACATCTGGAAATCGTATGCATAAGGGTTCTTGATTCAAATTTGGTACCGATAACTCCCACAACATTTAGTGTTAAGATTTGTCAAATTTTCATCACTTCTCTAAAATTAGAGTCTTGATCAATTATTAGATCTATTTTGGCTTTCACTTCTAAAAGTGAATGAAGGCTTCCTTGCTTAGTCTCTTTTCTTAAACACACGTTGTCTTCTCAATTTCTGGATTATATTGCAATTCACCTGTCTGAGAATAGCAAGTCATAGAAGACAAGAGATTAGCAATAAACTGTAAGATAACATAAAGAAACTAGAAAACTAAAATAGTTCCCTGAAAATGGCACCAAATTTTAATAAGGTTATCAAAGCCCTTAAAATTAATTCCTATTCTCTAAGTTCTTGTAGTAGTCATGGAACTAGATTGAATGCCAAGAGAACTAAACACTAGTTTCTTAATTTCAAATAATAAAATAAAGTGGATGGTTTTGATTAAATACTAATTAACTAAAATTAACAAGAAATCAAATTAAATCAGTTGAATATAAAAGTAAGAAATTCAAGAATGCTAAACTTTGATTGGAACATTGATCATTGGTCTAAAAAGAATATTTATCACAATTCAAGTAGTTAGTCCAAAACATATTAGGATAGTCATAATAAGTCTCAAATTTTCCTAAATTAATTAGTTCAAACCTAGAATCTAAACTAAAACTTACCATCAATTGACTGAGCATGATAACATTTCATATCAATTAAATGATAGTAATAAGCTTAGTGAAAAAGATAAATCCTAAATTAAATAATTGAGATAGCTGTAATTATGCAACTTAGTTTTCTTGTTTACCACAAGTTAAATATTTAAATTCATAAATAACCTATTTGCTGCTTGTACCAATCATTCATGACAATTTTAGATCGTTGAACTCACAGACAGTTATAGAATAATCAACATTAAATTAATTTGTCAGATTAATCAATATTAATCATTCATTAAATATAAGAACTCAAAATAAGAAATGCCTTAATTAAAACATACATAAAAGTTTAAAAGAAGTCTCATAAGGTTATAACTAGAGTTTTGAATCTCCTTGAATCAAAATGATTAAGTTTATTCACACATTGTTTTAGTTTCAACATCAAAAATAGAAGAAAGATGAAATATTGAGAGAAAATAAGAAGAAAATGATTCATTATTTTGAAGAGGTGGATAACATCCCTTTTTATTTTCTATCTTACTTTAAACCTAATCGAATCTTATCTTGCAAAGATGTCTATCTAAAACAAATCTCAATCCCTACATAACAGGGATAAAAAAAGTTTCCTAATTAAACTCCAACTCTTTAAATAAATTTGGCATTAAATGTAATTTCGTCTTATCCACTAAGGTAATTTGTCCACTTTTTCCAAAATTTATTATTGTCACTAATAATGGCCCAATTTGACGCAATCCACAACTTTCATCTCCTAAAATAAAATAAACATTAACTTTCCTACTTAAGCACTGGATATATCAAAATAACATCTTATCATATAGTTAGCTCTATTTTGTTGTCTCATTTCCTCTCCTCTAGTAAGTAGTAGTATGAAAATTCCAAATCAAAGTTCAACAAGATAAAATACCAAAAATGGCAACCTAGGTAACCATTCATAAAAATAAAAGCTCATAAGGTTTAACAGATATGACCTAAGAAAAAGTGAGAGAATGTTCAAAATTCAAAATAAGTTGTAAACAGGTGCAAATAGGCTCCCAACTAGAAATGTAGTAAAAAGAGAAAAAGAGGGAGATAGCTTATTAGGTTAAAAATTAGCAATCAAAAGCCTACAAAAAAAAAATAGAGCTTTTAAAAAAGAAAAAGAAAAAATTGGGTAGGTCAAAAAACCGTAAACGAAGGCTTAAATAAATCAGATGGTAAAAACAAATAAGAAGGAATATTATAGTGGCAAATGAAGATACCCTTTTTCATAGAAGGGGAAAAAAAAACACAATTTGAAAACATCCATGCATAATAAGAAAGGTATAAATGAAAGGTGTTTTTTTAAATTGTCATCTTCATTATTTTGAAAGGTGTAAATGATAGCATTTTTTATGCAAGAATTTATCAAGTTAATTTTTCCAAATGTGATATTTGTATGCATTTATTGAATGTTGGACATGTATTACACTAATAACATTTGAAAAACTACAATTTTTTCTAGATGAATGGTTAGGAGATTTCGAGCAATTAAAAAATCCTAAAGGCCTCTTTTAAAGTATCAAACATAAAAGTTTGATTGTCATCAATGACGTTTGTCAAAATACAAGATTTTACGAATTTGTAGCTAAAAAAAAAATCCTAATTTGATCGCTTATAAAAATGCAAGATTTTGTGAATGTATAGTATTAACGATGGAATCAATAATGGAAACTCCTTATATTACCTAAAAATTGTTGACGATTCAAAAGAGGCTGTATTTTCCAATTTTGTCATATCGTTATTTTTAATTCATGTGACAACATTTCAAAGTGAATCGTTTGGAACTTACATATTTTTGTATGATTTTTAAGTTTTTAACACATGTATTTACACATTGCTAATCATCTTTTTTAATAAGTGAAAAACGTAGACAACTCACTAGATTTACTAATGTAGTTTCAATGCTTAAATACCTCTTGGATCTCTCTTCTCATTTTAAGTGAAGATCCTGTATACATTTGTAGGTCTCTCTTCTTACATTAAGTCAAAATCCTAGAAATTTCTCTAGATTTTCCAATTTAGTTTTAATGTCGAGATACCCTGTTAGGTCTCTCTTCTTATTTCAAGCGACAACCCTAGAAACTTCTTTAGTGTTAAATTTTTAATATGGGTAGAGTGTAGAGTTCATTAATAAGAATTGACCTTGGGTCAACCATTGTCCAAATAACTAGAACTAGTTGTTTGGATGGTTGATCCTTACCACTTATAAGCCCTTTAACATTTTCATGCCTAGGCAATATGAGACATTCTAACACTCCCCCTCAAGTGTAACTGGGGCTGAACATCCAGTTATCACTTGAAATATACGCAGTGGTAATCGGATTGGGCCGCTGAGACTGGACATCCAGACGGACAACCGATAAATTAATAATCCTAATCAAACCTGCTCTGATACCATGTTAAATTTTTTATATGAGTAGAGTGTAGAGTTCATTAACAAGAATTGGGCTTAGGTCAACCATTGTCTAAATAACTAGAACTAGTTGTTTGGATGGTTGACCCTTACCACTTATAAGCCCTTTAACATTTTCATGTCTAGACAATATGAGACACTCTAATATTAGGTTTCCTAATTTTATTTTCAATGCCAAAATACACCTCTAGCCTCTCTTCCTATTTTAATTCAAAGTCATTTTATCGAGATTCGTATTCCAAACCCTAAATACCACTCTAGATTCGTAGCTAGCTACTTAGAAATCCTTCTAGGTCTCTTATCTAGTTTTCATCTTTAAGATCGCAGCTACATACCTGAAAACTCTTCTAAGTTTCTATCCTGATTTTCATTCTAAATACTTGCAACCCACTTTAAGTACGTAAATAGATACTTCGAAATCATTTTAGGCTTATTCAAAATTCATCTCTAAGTTTGTAATTAAATACTTGAAAACCCCATTAGGTCTCTTATCCCAAATTTTAGTCTAAATATAGGCTTTTAATTTAATTATTTTCTTTCAATTTCAAGTCTAGAACTTGGATATCTCTCTTTTGTTTTTCATTTTTTTAATCTTTTGAAAAATCCAAAGATGTTTGATATTTTGACCAATTTAACTTTGGTTTGTTCATTTCATTTCTAGTTCATTTGGTTGCATGTGATGGAAAAAATTAAGATTAGTAATCTTTATGCACCTTTTTTTAAAAGGGAATTTCGTAAAGCGGCAACTGTCGATACTTAATGCT
This sequence comes from Erythroxylum guanchezii, assembly GCA_025629825.1. Taxonomy (NCBI): domain Eukaryota; kingdom Viridiplantae; phylum Streptophyta; class Magnoliopsida; order Malpighiales; family Erythroxylaceae; genus Erythroxylum; species Erythroxylum guanchezii. The sequence continues at coordinate 5,367 of JAOTAX010035004.1, forward strand.
CTTAAATATTGAATTTCCTCCACTCCTTTTCACAAATTGGTTTCGCTTTTAGATAGAATGTCTTTAGCATCTTTTTTGTTAACATTTCATCTAGAACATAAACTGATAGATAGGAGATAGCCATCCATCATCAAGCCACCCCCATTCCCATATTTTCTCTTTCTAGAAACAATAATATCATATCCTCATCAAAAAATGGTGATTTTCATGCTCTTAATAAGTTGAACATGCGAAGAGACCAAGTTGGGTTCTTCAACTTGTGACCATATGAGAAGACCACTCACTGTAGGTTATTCTTGCCAGCTTAAACCAAATTCCCGCTAGCATTTTGGTATCAGTTAGGGCTTGAAAATGACCATCGAGGAGGTAGGAAGAGTCATCACTTCGATTGATTATCCCATTGGGTGAAACTCTAGCTCCTACTCCTCATATCTTAAATTTCTTGGTTTATATACTGATATGGTAGCAATATTTTGTTTTATATTGATTTTACTTTTGACAACGGTGGATTACAACTATTGATTTTGTAAATTCATTCATTTAGGCACTCCTTTTCCTCTTTGTCCCTTGTTTTTCTTTTTCTCTTGTGCTTTCGCCTATAGATTAATGAAGGTTTTGATTATTTTAAAATCTTAGAAAAAAGGATGTCATTTTTATAAGTTTTATTTCTTAAATAGTGTTCTTGCATTTTTTTGAACAAAAAATTCATAAATCATATTCCACGTGCTTTGTTTAGAAATTTTTCTCATAAATGACTGAAATGATTGCTGGTTTATGTCATTTATTTTTCCAATTATTGATGTCCTTTAGTTTATCCTTTCTCTTTTTTGTAAATTCTATTTTTAGCATTATCGAACTCATTTTAATATAAACCTTTCAGGTCTCCCCATCACCGAGGATTTATCAGAAGAATCTAAATAAAAAGGGTATAATATTGGATTAATTTGATCTCATTTTTACATAACCAAAGTTGATTCTAAATTACTTTGATCTTAAGATATGTAAATTCTGATTTTGTCAATATCAATATTTATGGACATCACTTAGGACTTGTTTGATAAAACAAACACACGCAAGAGGGGAATAAATTATGTGTGACTTAAAAATTTTGCAAGTTACTATCAATTCATGTAAACAATAAGAACTGACTAAATTTCAATGAAATGAGTCTATAAATAAAAAGATCATATTAAAGCTTAAAATGAATGGAGTTTGTTAACGTTCAAAATGAAAGGAGCTTGTTAATGTTCAAAACTAAAGGAACCTCTTGCAATATTAAAACAAAATGAGCATATTCAATTCTAAAATTGAAAGAGCCTCATGCAAATTGAAAACATAAACACTATAATGTGAAAGTGAAAATTTAAGTTAAGAAGAGAGAAAGAATGAGACAATCTATTTATACTAGTTTGGCTTGTAACGAAGCCTATGTCCAGTTTCAAAGTATCCAACTTAAGTATTTCATTATAAAACTCCAAGTAATAAATTTGGACGAGCCTCTCCAAGCTCACAAGTATATGTCTTTCAAGGTACTTCAACCTTCCACACTCGTAGTATTTAACAAGCCTTTACAAGCTCTTAACAAAAATGAATATAGGGTTTGTTCAATGTAAGCTTAAAGGAATAATAGTCTGTCTCGACAGAGTATTTTTCACTTTCTAAGGCACAAAGAATTTTCTATAGAGCAGGACCTTAGACGTCTGCTACTCTTTCTGTTTTCTTCTCTACCCACACATTATCTTTCAGCTTATATCCGAATTGGTAGGAAATAGATGAACGAAATTTGGCAGGTTCATACCAATCCAGATTGTAAAAAAAATGCCATAATGAGTAAAAATCTTAGTAAGTAGCATCCCATAAGGCAGACCACCAGTGGTATTCTTATGACTCCCCTTATCAACCATAAATCATAGGATCGTTGCTGGGATGTTCATCCGATTTCCTTTCGATAGATATACACAACATATGTGTCTAGGAGACTGCATCTTTCCATTGAACTACTCCTTGGAAAAATTGAAGTACCAGATATTGATGTAAGGCACTGCGACAGTAAGTCCAAATGTCTACACCAGGGTCTCCCTTCATGAGTATTCTCAGTGTGCAAGCAAATAAAATTCACAACTTCTCCCAGATCAAGATCACTAATGTCCCACTTATGACAGGGAAGTTAGTTCTGCCTATGGAAGTTACATTCAGTAAGTTTCCTAAGATTTTCTCAGTGATCAAAATCTCACACTCACATATCCAAGAGATAATTGCCAACTTTCCATCAATTTCATCTTTTCTCTTTTGTGTATAAAATGATCTAACTAAGTCATCACAGATTATCTAGTCTAAATTCAAACAATTATGTCAACCAACAGCAAGAAAATAAAGAGAAATGGGAATACCAATATCATTGAACAAGAGAGGAGGCAAAATATGTCCAACAACCACCTTTTGCTTCTTGTGGCGCATTTTGTATCTTGCTTCACCTTTCATTGACTGAAACATCTTAACCAGTGCTTAAGACTCTCCTTTCTTTTAGACAGTGAGTTTCTTTGTTTTTGACCTCTTTGTCTTTGGAATTTCTTCAAACAAAGTTTCATCATAAAATAGTTCATTCTAGTCCTCAATATTCTCTTCAACTATAGACACTTTGCCTTTTCTTATTTCTTCTTTTTTTTTCATTTTCAAGATTCTTTTTTTTTCTTTAATTCAGCATCAGGGATTTCCTCTTTTCTCAGCCTGCTTTGCGAAACTTCTTCTAATTCGTGGACGCCATAGTACATGAACCAGTTCTTCATCTGAACCATTATCATTAACAATCTAGTGTACTTGAGGCGATTTTTTACCTATGGAACCAAGTCAAGGAGTAGTCGATGGTGGTGCAAACATTTTCGAATAAATAGTAAACAAAGTGGGAGTAGGAAGGGTGAGAGTAGGTAGTGAATGAGAATGGAATCTTACCTTTCTTGTTAGCTCCCCTTTACTAGAAGATTTTTCTTCTTCTTTTCTTTTTCTTCTTCTGCTTCTTTGTCTTTCTCAAATGATCCAAGGTTTGAGTCATCAAAACTTTCTTCACCAGAGTCAGAGACATATTGCTACTTGGTCATTGGTTCATTACGTCCAAAAGATGAATCAGAATCTGATTCTTCAGGAGAAGACAACATAGCCAAAATCTTTTTCTTTCTCTCGTATGAAGTCTCCTGAATGGATGCTTCTAAAACTTAGGCTTTTCAATAGAGGTGATAAAAGCAGGTTCAGTAGGGGTATTTAATGATCCTACTATTGGTGACAGAGAAGATGATTCAAAAACAAGAGTTTCAGACGCTTGTTCATGGTGGAGAGTTTCGCCATGACTAGTAGTGGGAGTCAAAGTTTTCTTTTGTCCCTTGGACTTTGTTCGTGTCATTTCAAGTAAGCTAATGAGATTTAAGAGATTTGAGAAAAGCAGACAGTTTGAGTACAAAGAGGTAAAAAATGCTTCTGAAAACGATGAAAATAGCTAGAGGGAAGAAACCTTCTTAAGATATACTAAACAATTCTTGAGCGTGGATTTCATGTGAAGATGAACAATCGTACATGCTATTAAAGGAGGTGTGATCATCTATGTATCTTCTGTCAGTCACATATAGAAAGTTGCCAAAACAGACCGCTTTTTAAAAAATTGAAACGACATTGTTTAATAACTGCCTTTTTAAGACATGTATTCCACCCTATTAAACTAAAAAGAGCCTTCTAAATTAAAAGGAGCCTACTAAAGAACATATTAGAAGGGGCTTGTTAATATTTGCAAAAAGAAATAGCATAGAATCTTCATACAGAGTTAAATATCAAATAGTATGTACATACCATGCTCTTTTGTTAACAAACAAAATCTATCTTCAGAAAGTGGCTTAGTAAAGATATTATCTACTTGATTTTCAATTTTAACATTCAAAAGGTCAATGGTTCCTTCTAAAATATGATCTCTAAGAAAATGATGTTTGATTTCTATATGCTTAGTCCTATAATGTGGGACAAGACTTTTAGAAAGATTAACTGCACTTGTACTGTCACATAGTATATGAATATGGTCAAAGTTTAGAGAAAAATCCTGGAGTTTATGTTTCATCCATAATATTTGAGCATAGCATCTGGCAACTGCTATATCTTCAGTTGTCAAAAGCATTATGCAATTTTTTTTTCTTGCAAGATCAAAAGACTAGACAACCTCCAAGAAATTGATAATGACTACCTGTGCTTTTCCTATCAACTTTACCACCTGCATAATTTGCATCACAATAGTCAACTATGTTAAATGAATCAGTTTTTGGATACCATAATCCAAAATCTATAGTTTTGAGAAGATTAAAAAAGATCCTTTTAACTGCTTGAATATGGCTTTCTTTTGGATTTGATTAAAAGCGTGCGTAAAGAGACACACTAAGCATGATATCTTGTCTTGAGCTTGTAAGATATAAAAGTGATCCAATCATTCCTCTATACTTTGTCTCATCAGTATCCTTACCTTCTTCATCCTTATCAAGTTTAGATCCAGTATATATAGGAGTACCTATCAGTTTGGCATTCTCAAAATGATATTTCTTGATGAGTTCCTTTGTCTATTTGTCTTGACTAATGAAGATTTCTTTTTCTGTTTGCCTAATTAGCAACCCAAGAAAAAGGATAATTCTCCCATCATACTCATTTCAAACTCCCCCTACATTAAGGCTGAGAATTCTAAACAGAAGAATGGATTAGTAGCACTAAATATTATCTCATCAACATATATTTTCATTATGAGTAAATCATTCTTCTTTTTCTTAATAAATAATTTTTTATTTACCTTTGCTCTTTTAAAATTATTATCAAGCAGAAAGTTATCCTCTCATACCATGCTTGAGGAGCCAGCTTTAGACCATACAAAGCTCTAGTTAACTTCATCACGTAATCAAGATGGTTTTCATTTTCAAAACATGGAGGTTGCTTAACAAACACTTCTTCGTTAATATATCCATTTAAGAAGGAACTTGTGACATCCATTTGGAATAATTTAAAATTTTTATAGCATGGAAAAGCAAGTAAAATTATAATCGATTATAATCTAGTAACAGGTGCATAAGTCACATGAAAATCAATACCTTCCTATTGATTATAAACTTGAGCTACAAATCTAGCTTTGTTTCTTACCACCTTACCATTTTCGTCAAGTTTGTTTCAAAATATCCAATGAGTTCTAATGGCTGACTTCTTTTATTGATGGGGTACTAGATTCTAAACTTTGCTCTTATCAAACTGTTTTAGTTCTTCTTTCATAGCTGAAAGTTAATGTTCATCCATAAGAGCTCTTCAACAGTCTTTGGTTCTAATTGTGAAATGAGGGCAACATAATTGTTTTTAAAAGATGATCTAGTTCTTAGAATTTCAGAAGGGTCTCCCAGAAAATGTTGAAGTGTATCAAGACCTCTCCATTCTTTTGGTGTTCTTCATTGCATAGACTCCTGTTGAGATGTTCTTGGAGAAGGAGCCCGCTCTGTCTTGGCTTTAGAAGGACCTTCTTGATCTTGTAATTACAAAGGTACTATAGAAGTAGTTTGAGTTTGCAACGTAATTTGAGGAACGAAAGGATGCTCTTTATAATCTAAATAAGCTACTGCTGTCGAGGGTAATGCCCAATCAAAAGCCACATATATTGATTCTTCTTGAAGTGAATCACACGTTAATATACAACTTAATAGTGATATTTAGATGCACAAGAAGGGGGGGGGGGGTTGAATTGTGTATCCTTTTTCGTTTAATCCCCTTCGTAAACAAATTAGTCAAAAGAAACTTTTTCTTTTTACAAGAACTACTAAAAATCACAGTTGTAAAGTATTTTCGAAAACTTGTG
>JAOTAX010035126.1:0-11215 GCA_025629825.1 Erythroxylum guanchezii
ACTATCTTTCCTTCTTTTCTCTCCTCTCCACCAAAACTCTCTTCTCTTTCTTTCTTATTTTCTCTTCTTCTCTCCCAATTCACATTTTTCCTTCTCTTAAAATGCAAGACTACATCTTTTTCTACCACTTCTACCCTTAATGATTGCACAATGTCCATTTTACCCTTCCTTATATGCCTTGTATCTTTTATCCTTAACTGACTTGCCTAAAATACCCTTGAGCATTATCTTCCAAGTGAAAGGAATCACAAAAGGCTTTCAATTCATACATAATAGAAAATGAGAATTTCAAGAAAGAGTTATCCAAAGCACAACCACCGTCATATGATATTAAAGATTATAGAATAATGAACAAGAATGAGAAACTTAGTAAAGAGTTCATGGATTTGAAAGCTTCACTTAAGAAGTTTAATAAAGGGAAAGAAAATATATATATATTGGTAAGTGAATAAAGGACTCTAATTAATAGATAAAAGATATGATACATAAAGGGGTGTACACAAATTTTTTTTGAAGTAAATGAATTTATTCCAAAAATAATGACTGAGCTATATGCCATTTTTATAATTGTTGATACGAAATCAAGCACCAGAGCATAAAATCAGTTACATAATGTGGTAGCTTTTCACTTTGTTTTAAACATTTATGAGTTCAAAGAGTTATAAATCTCCTATCTTTCTGTTGATCATGATCTGCTTACCATTTCTCCAGGAATTGCTAAAAAATAATACGAAATTGTTAAACATGTCCTCTTTGTAGAACCATAAAGGTAAATGTATGTATGAGCATAAAGTTCCTCATAAAGTGACTAGGGACCTCTTTGTATAACCATAAATGCATCACACTATAGGAAAAAGAGCTTTAGGCAACATTAAATTTGTAACATTTTAAAAGGTGTTGCTAAAAACTAATATAATACAATGATTTTAAAATATTGCCTTTAGTAATATTAAAAGGTAAGATAATAGTGATTTGTTATCATATATTTAGAAAGGCAACAAATAAAATTTTCATTGCTATAAAAAAATTTTATAAACAACAATAAAATATGTTTGTACTTTAAGTAATAATTAAAGGTAACATTGGGTTGGACTGGACTCGAACTCACCTATGCCAAACTTGGCTTGAAATTTTGTGTTTTAGTTTAGGCCCAGCCTGAGGCTTCCGGTTCAAGCTCGAGTCAAACCCAATTAAATATATTTTTAAAAATAACATCATTTTCTTTTAAATTTTCGGCCTTAGCTCAAGCTAGTCCATATATCCTGAGCTCAACAAGAAACTCAAAAACATTAAAAATATCTTAACACAACCTGAAACCTAGTCAACTCAGATCAAGTTAGATCGAACTGAGCAAGGTTTTCAAAATTAACAACTACTAAGTATTATTATTTAAACTATATATCATATATAAACATAAAATCATTTTTATGCATATATTATACTTATATAATATTTTAAATATAAAAAAGAGACATATAATAAAATTTATAAAAAGAAATAGAACATAAGTGTCAAAAACCGTTTACTCTTTTAAATTTCCCTCTATTTTTCATATGAAACAATTTAATAATAGAGGTCTTCGACAAAAAAAGTTGAGCCCTTAGCAAACATTCCCTTATATAGGCCATAAATAGGCAAAGCGTATAGGTATGATTTCTTTGTTTAATTTGTTAAGGGTTATTTTCCATTTTCTTTTTCCGCTCATCTCTTCACTCATTGGAACTTCAGATTTTAGCTGATAATTATAATTTTTTTAAAGAGTTATTGTCGAGTTTTTGTAGTATTTGTATAGCTACATGACGTTGGAAACCTGATAATAAGACGCGCCATAAAACTGCACACTTTCTAAAACAACTATAATTAGAAAATAAACAAATGTCATCATTTCAATTATGTTATTGTGTAGGTTTTATGAAAACAAAAGCATGTTATATTAGTGAGAAAATAGATAGTTGATTTGAATATTGATTCGATTGCTAACCTAGTTACAATTGTTTTTATATAAAACGAGGCATTTTTTTGGTTTTGATTGCTATTTTTAAGGTTTTGTTCGTGTGCATATAGAAACCAAAACTTTCTTACTTGTTTAATGGAAAAAGATAGTGAGCCATCAAAGAAATGTACAACATATAACATAGTTCATGTTTCTAGTTATATAAGATACTCCTGTTGGGCATAGATTTTGCATAATTTTGGAGATGGTTATTCCAATGGAATTATGCTTCATTCCATCCAAATAGTTAATGGCTAAATTTTGATTATATAACCATAATGTTTAAAATTCCAAATTTAATTGATTTTGGAAGTATCTAAGGACTTTGTTAATGTTAAACAAAGTTTTTTAAAGTAGTAACTTCTTGATTACTCAACTGTTAAATAATTCATGTTATCCATTAATGAGTTATAAATAAGTTCTAAATTTTTATGATAATTATAAAAACCTTCTTAAGATTTGATAGTCCTATTAGTTTCATGATAGTAATAATATATAAGTCCATTGCCCCTTTTTTTTATAGACTGTAGAATTACTACTAAAGCATTTGGAAACCAACTGAATTAAAAACTATAATTGACAAGCTTACTACTATTGGGATACTTCAGGTATATTTCTCGTAGACAATCTATTAGCAATTCAAATTGGTTTATTAAGTCATAATGAAAATTTCAGAACTATGTATTAGTCATCATAAAACATCATGAGATTATCAAATTTTATTTATATATTATTTAATATATTGTATACGTAATATTTCATGGTCGTTAACATATTCAATATTGTATATGTTACTCTGATGAACACTAAGATGTCTATGGAAAAGAGAGATAGGTATTGGATGATTTTTCCTAGATTAGTAATATATGAGCATAGTTGATCATTTTCTTGAAAAGGCTTTTTCTAACGTGGATAATGGGAATGAAATTTCTTTTCCATATAAGAAGTGTTACAATTATGTATATGATCATTTGATTGTTGATGGATTTGCTCTAGGATATGATGGCTGGGAATTAATAAAGAAGGATCAATTAATACAAATGTGGATATGGATGATGATAATGAATTTGATGGAAGTTCTATGTATGATAATATAGATGGAAAACTATTTGAAACCTTTAGAGACATAGATGAAGGTCCCAATAGTCATATAGGAGTTAGTAGTGGTCTAAATGTTGATGCAAAGAAGTTTTTTAAGTTGGTAGTGGAAGGAAAATAAGAATTGTATCCTGGTTGTCAAAGTTTTTTAAACTTCAATTCGATTATATCATTTTGTAATTAGTAATATAACTCATATTGATCTCATGGGGATACTTAAAAAGGCCTTTCCCAATGCTACAATTCTTGAATTTTTAATACAACAAATAAACTCGTGAAGATTTAGGACTTCACTATGAAAAGATACATGTATGTACAATTATTGTATTTTGTATAGGGAAAATGATGAGAAAGCAACCCTGATGTAGGGCATCATAACACTACTCAAAATAACTAGACCTACAACTATAGCAGTGGTGAGTCTCAGTCGATCCCAAAGAGAGTCTTCGATTATCTTTCATAATGAAAAGAAATAGTGTTTAGGTTATGGGGGTGTTGGTTTGGTTTCAAATAATAAAATAAAATGAAACTAAACTAATTAAAACAAATTAAAGAAAACAATCCAAAAATGATAAAACTGATGAATTTGTTATGGAACTATTCATTGGCTCTATCTTGCCTCTACACAATTAAACATATTTCATTGAATTATTGTTCTCATACCTCTCCTAGAAACTATTAATCATAGGTTAGCGATAAGCTCTATTAACCTCAATTTTTCCTTAGGTCATGTTTAATTAATTAAGAGACGCTCATTAATTAAACCTAGCTATCAAACAACTTAGGATAAGATCTCTAGATTTAATTAAGTAGCTGCATTACGAATTAGGAAAACAAATTAATCAAGGCAACAACCACATATGCTCAGGTCATTTAACCTAGGTTATGTTATCCTTAATGATTCGACACCAATCAGAAGCATAACAATTACAAATTATATTCCTAATGATCCGAAATCATTAGTAGCCACAAACAAATCTCAATATAACAATTGTGAATTATATTGAATATTCTAGTAATGGGATCGTTATAAGACAATCCAATGAACTCATTAAGATCATCTTAACACAATACCCAAACAATAAATATGGGATAATACAATCAATTCCAAAGAGAAAGAACAACAAACAATAAGAGAAATGTTTAACTAGGATCTTCAGCATCAATATCACTTCCGAACGCCATTCCTCTATGTTTCTCTAAAGAATGAGAGTTTCCCCCTTTTTTGCCTCCAGAAACTCCTAAATTGTTTTCTCTAACCTTTCATAACATTTCTTCCATCAAAACGATGTACTTCTACTTAAAACTAGGTTTTAGGGTAAGCTGGTAGCATTTCACGGGCGTGCTTTATAGTGTCATGAGCGTGCATATGAGTCATGGGCATACATGGTCATGGGTGTGCATGAAGTGTCACGCCCATGATAAATAAGTCATGGGCATGACTAACGTACTCATACCCATGACTTTTATGTCATGGCTGTGAGTCATTTCCAGCACTCTTCATCTTGATGTTTTCAACATATACTCATATCTTCATGCATTTTCCTGTCTCCTCTTGCTCTAATCATTCTCATTATTGCTCCATAAAGACAAATGATTGTGAATCTCTGAACAATGACTCAAATGTTGTGCTTTTGACTCAATTTAGCTCTTTCACTTCTGAATTTTACTTAAAACCAAATGTGAACTAAAGTGAATGTCTTAAGCTTATCATATCATTAATCAATAAGTTTTATGGAATAAATGTATAATCAATTAAGTACATATCAAACAAGCTGTAGAGTATGTAGTGTATCTAGGTGGAAACAAAGTTGTAATTGTGAATATAATAGAGATCATTAGACAACCTCAAATGTAAGGCAAATTCCCTACAAGATGTTTAGATATTTTCCATTAAAATCAAAGTTGATGGCATGATAAGTGGCATCCTAAAGATACTAATTTAAGGCATCCTACTAATGTCAAGCTTGGAAAGACTTTGACTCATCATATCCTTATTTTACAGGAGATCTTTATAATGTCAAATTAGTTATTTCCAGTGATGGAATTTTTTGAAAAATTAAATTTCATATATTTAGTTCAATTTGATTAAGTACAATGGGATCACACTGGATGAGTACATACCACCTTTTGAACACTAAACATCTAATCACTTCTTACTATAAATCAATTAACAGAATCACAAGGTGAAAGATGAAAGTCATTGAAGCTCAAGTATGAATTGTTATATTCTCCATTATGCAACTAGGTTGTTGTTTCATTTCCTAGCAAACTGACTGATTATAAACTGCTCCCTTACGATGGCTATGGTTGAAGCTAACATAATCCTTAAGTCCCTTTCCTTGAAGTGAATCTTCTATTTTTCCTTTCTTTCCATATTTCCTAGAAGCAAGTATCCAAAGACACTATATAGGCATTTTTATCATCCCTAAAAGATTGTTTCACTTGTAGCCAATGAGCAAATGTCAAATAATTTTAAACAATTAATGTTCTAGTGATGTAATTTTATGATATTCTTTAAAATTTCCATTAAAAATCTACACTAAAAGAAAAGTTGATCTTTGATCTCATCTTTTAGCTTGTATAAGACATAGGTATTGGGGAGAGATAAATAATCAAGTCCATCTATTGTTCTAAGTTTGTTTAGCATTGCTAACTAAAGTTTAAAAAAAAATTGTACTCAACTTTAGGCAACTATTCCACACCACTTTACTCCATCCCACTTTGGAACCTATCCTTTGTATCAATTCCTTGGTCTTTCTATTGTTTAAATTAGCCACATATATATTGTGCCAATAGTATTTATCCTCATTTGTAGAGTTAGGTAATTAGTTTAGCAATATATTCCTAATCTCTTTAAAAAGGTTTGACCATTTACTAGTAGAAATGAGAACCTATAGCTTAGCTTTTTGAGGAAATCTAGATAGTGCATCCACAACATCCTAATTATGTATAAGAGATCCTTGTCTTGTCCAATTGTTAAACCAAAAAGAGACTTTGTCACCTTTGCCTATTAGGCAAGTTACATTAGACTCCTATAAACTTCTTAACTTTAGAAGTTGAATGAAAAACTACGAATGAGATGCATTTGGACTCATGGCCTATAGAATGTTTCCTTTATGGATATAGTTGTGTATCCACTTAATCAACAAAGATTCCTTGTCTATTAGAATTATCCAAACCCTCTTTTAACATTAGGATTTTGTCACTACATTTGATAGTAATCAATCCCAAGCCACCTCTTCCTTTAGTCTGCAAAGAGAATGTCAACTTACCTTTGCTACTCCTCCTCCTCCTCCTCCTACTGTTCTCTATAGAAATTACATTATCATTCTTTCAAAAATTTTATGAGGCCTTTTGAAAGAAAACTATGAGAGCACCAATATATATGCATAAAGCAAATAAAAAATTTAGTAGTTAAACTTTTCCTTCATAAATGGAGCTCTATTCATCCAAGCTCCTAATCTTTTTTATATTTTCTCTATCAATGGGAAGCATTCCCTAAATTTGAGTCTCCTAGTAGAAATTAGGAGCCCTGGATATAATAATGGAGGAGAGTGTCTAGTCATTCTTATAATTTGTTCAATATTTTCTTTAAGATGTGTTGTACTCTTAGAGAGAAAAAATGTAATATACCACTCTCATAAAGCATATACCCGGCATACCAGAGTATATCTGAGCACATACCCTACGAAAATGGCACATTAGAGCAAACACATTATCTTATTTATGGCATCACACATATCACAAGATCCTTAAAAGATCAAGCATTCTCATCTCATTCACAAACATAACATTCATTGTGTCATTACAATTTATAACTCATATATAAACATTACATATTATGCAAGAGTTTACAACTTTATACAAAATGTTCAACATGAAATGGGATGTTAGACCAAAACACTATAACTAGACTCTTCAAAATCAGCTAACCAAACCTTTAAGCCATTTTGTCCCCAAAATGTAGATTGTTGGGCCCGGGTTTCGGTACTTATTACAAGGCTACATTACGAGAGGATCGGGTGAAGATTATGAGAAGGAGGTTGGAAGCTCCAAATTGTAATGAGAAACTTAAAAACTCGTGTTTTACCCAATTTGGTGAGTTCCAACGGTCACCCTCATACACTCCCAACTTGACACTCAAAATTGTAAAAAATCATATCTCCCAGTTATAATGTCCAAAAATCACAAACTTTATACCATTGGAAATCTAAGAGGATATGCTACAACTTTCATGAAGACAACTTTGTTTGATTCTGCCTAAATCAATACAGTTTATTCAAAGAAGTCAGAGTCACTACTTCTGTCCAAAGTAGTACTTTGGTGGTTCCCCCTTTTTCTTCTTTTGCGTATTATGAGCTTTCACAATTTCCAAAAAGAAAAGACTCGGATCCAACCAACCACTAAATGTACATACATGACTCTCAGAATAACAATTTATTTTAAGTCTATCCAAGACCATCTAACAACATACTATTCCATTTCCAACAACAATTAACAACCCAACGAAGGAGCTAGTTCTAAACATGTACAAAGGGAACTTCTTCAACTTTTAATCTCGTTAATTAATCAAAACGGACTTTGAGCATAGCTTTAATTATATATCAACAGCCACATCAATACCTTAATACAAAATATAAATGAATGCGCATGTTTGATATGCTTATAAAGCTACCCAAAAATATAGTCGAACTAACTTAGTTACAAAAGGTAGTTATCTTGGAGTTTGCCAAAGCTTTGTAATGATCAATAATCTTCTTGTTTTGCACCTGAGGAGTAAAAAAATAATGGGTTAAGCTGTGAAGCTCAATGGCTAATACGCTTATAGCCATTGATAACGAGCACACAATCAATAGCTCAAAGACTCATAGTTAAGGATGTTATCATATAAAGCATATCATGTATATTTAACCATCAAAACATAACACTCAATTGTGTATCATGCTCGACAAATCAAAAATGAAATGCCCAAATATAATGGCTGGAGGGTCCCATGGACCGAAATGGAGAAACCAAAGTTTACAGCATAAACTAAATGAGTCCATTTCTTAGGAGCTCATGTGTGTGTGTGTGTGTGTGTGTGTGTATTCTTATTTTAAACTAGCAATTAAATTATCTACAATTCTAGCTTAAAGACTCGTATTTAAAGATGTTATCACATAAAGCATATCATGTATATTTAACCATCAAAACATAGCACTCAATTGTGTATCATGCTTGACAAATCAAAAATGAAATGCACAAATATAATGGCTAGAGAGTCCCATAGACCGAAATGGAGAAACCGAAGTTTACACCATAAACTAAATGAGTCCATTTCTTAGGAGCTTATGTGCCACAAGCGGGTAGCTGGGAGAAGGCTTTAAGTCAACATGCACTTGACGAAGAAAATGGTATCTCTCTTCCCCAAACATAAGCAAATTTTGATGCTCAATTCATTTCATCACATGTTCATACTTTCATGCTTCTTATGCTTTTTCCCTTTTCCATTAATACAAAAAAAGCTATAACATCTTTCAAGATATAACATGATAATAAATCATAGAGCATTTTCCAACAATCGCAACAATTCAAGTCAAGCAATTAAGCATACACACAAAAGTAAGAAATCAACCCATCATCCACAATAACTATAAACATATTACCCACCTAATTGCCTATAAATCCAAACTTAAGTTTGCCTTTCCTCTTGCTCTTGCATTGGATTTTCTTGGTTTCCTTCAAACAAACAAATTTTCATTCAAACCAATATACAAATAGAAAATCCATAAAGCTTTAATAATTAAAAAAATTGAGCTTAGACTTAGTCTAACCATGGTTTATCTAGGCTCAAATAACTAAGATCTAGTTGAAAATCCATGAAAATCAAAATGGGTTTCTTGGTCCTCTTCTTTCTCCCTTTAATTCCAGCCAAGAAACTTATTTTCTCTAGTTCCTTTTTCTATCAAAGCAAGAAGAAAAGATGATGAAGATTACCTAAAACTTAGCTGAATCCTCTTCCTTCTTCTTTCTCCTTTTCTCTTTTTACTTTTTTTTCTTTCTTTCTTAGCTTCTCCAATACATTTCACGTATTCTTCTCTTCTCCTTTCCTCTTTTTATGGTTTTTCTTTCTTTCCTAGCTTCTCCAACACATTTCTTTTCTCATTTATTCAATACCTTTTTTTTTGTCCTTCCAAGCTTACCCTTCCACATTTAATTTAATGTCTACTTGTTCCTTTATTCCCTTATGTCTATTACATACTAACTTAATTATAACATTTCTAATTGATAATTCTAATTTCTAGTCATACTTACTAAATTAATGGACTAAATTCTAAGGAAAAAAATTTAGGATCCAACAATTCTCCTCCCCTTAAAGAATTTCATCCTCGAAATTCTTACCTGAGTCTACAATAAAGTGTGGATGCTTCTCCTTCATGGCTTCCAAAGGTTGCCAAGTTGCCTCCTCTCTTGCATGGTTCTTCTATAAGACTTTAACCAACTTCACAATCTTCTTACTCAAGAGCTTTTCCTTTGAATCTAGAATCTCTACTAGCTGTTCTTCATAAATCAAATCCTCCCTTAATTGAACCTCTGAAGGTTGGACTATGTGTGAAGGATCTGATCTATGTCTTCTTAACATTGATACATGGAAGGCATTGTGAATCTTAGATAATTCTAGTGGTAGGGCTAACTTGTAAGCTAGAGGCGCAATCTTCTCAATAATCTCATAAGGGCCTACATATCTTAGACTGAGCTTGCCCTTTTTACCAAATCTTTAAGACTCCTTTCCATAGAGAGGCTCTAAGAAATACTTTGTCTCGAACTTCATATTCCATCTCCTTTCTATATGTGTCTGTATAGCTCTTCATCCTGTCTTGAGCTGCCTTGAGTCTCTACTTCACCAAT
This sequence comes from Erythroxylum guanchezii, assembly GCA_025629825.1. Lineage (NCBI taxonomy): Eukaryota > Viridiplantae > Streptophyta > Magnoliopsida > Malpighiales > Erythroxylaceae > Erythroxylum > Erythroxylum guanchezii. Next base: position 9,983 of record JAOTAX010035126.1, read on the forward strand.
TTAATCTTGTCAACTGTAGCTTGTACCAACTTAGGTCCTAAAAGTCTCCTTTCACCTTCCTCATCCCAACAAATAGGTGTTCTGCACCTCCTACCATACAAGTCTTCATAAGGTGCCATTTGAATTCCTGAGTGGTAGGAATTATTGTAAGCAAACTCAATTAAAGGTAGATGATCATCCCATAAGCCTTTGAAGTCAGTAATACAAGCTTTTAACATTGCCTCCAATGTCCGTATTGTCCTCTCTGATTGGCCATCAATCTTTGGATGGAAAGCTGTGCTAAAATGTAACTTGATTCCCAAAGCCTCTTGTAAGTTTTCCTAGAATCTGGAGGTGAATCTGAGATCTTTATTTGAGACTATAGAACTTGGAATCCCATGAAGTCTGACCATTTCATCTATGTATTTCTTGGCCAAGGCATTCAAAGAATCTATTTGTTTGATTGGCAGGAAATGTGCTGACTTGGTTAGCCTATCAACAATCACCCATATTGTGTCATGCTTCCTGCTAGTCCTTGGCAATCTCATCAAGAAATCCATTGTAATCTTCTCTAACTTCCATTTAGGAATAGACAAAGGTTTAAGCTTGCCGGTAGGTGCTTAATGTTCTGATTTAACTTGTTGGGACACTAAGCATTTTCTAACATCTTTGTAACATCTTTCTTAGTTCCTCCCCACCAGAAGTGCTCTTTTAAATCTCTATACATTCTTGTACTCCTCGGGTGCATTGCATATGGAGCATTGTGTACCTTATCAAGAATTTCATCCTTTAACTTTTGCATGTCTAGAATACATAATCTGTTACCTACCACCATCAATCCATCTTATCTTATCTCTATTTCAAAGGGCTTACCATTTTTAATTTCTTCTCTGTGAAGTAAATCACTTGTTAGTATAGTCTTTACATACAATATACAAAATGCACAAGAAGGGGGGTTGAATTGTGTATTCTTTTTCATGAGTACAAGCCCCTTTAATATTTCTTTGAAAACTAACTTTTTCAAAAATATCTTCGTGATTAAATCGCAATTAAATTTTATATACTTGTATAAGAACAATAGAAACTAAAGTAGAGAGTTAGAAGATAGACACGACAATTTTATCTTGGTTCACCCCAAACCTTGGGCTATGTCCAGTCCTTAGAATTCTTCTAAGAATTTACTATTCTTCTCGAAATGTACAAGTATTCTTTCTCTACAGAGCCTCTTCAGGTCTCTTACACCAAGTATTATTT
>JAOTAX010035145.1:0-11213 GCA_025629825.1 Erythroxylum guanchezii
AATTGAAATACGTAACCAAAAATTGAAGATTTGATGTGACGAGAAGGAACGTATAGTATGCCAATATGTCAATAAAAACAACTTAAATTTGTCTTTTTCTTGTCGAAAATAGAGTGTATGTCTTGTTTGGTTTGGAGTTGGTGAAAACTGAAGTCACGTTGGGATGGCATTGGTGAATTTGAGGTTGTCCCAGTCAAAGACTGAGAAGTCTTTGGTTTTTATAGCTATTTCTACCCACGCACTCCCGAGGTGGACGGTCTCTACGTAGAGGATAGAGATAAACGTATGAAATTATAGTAAATATTAATTTTAAAAGATTAAAATTATTTTAATTTTTTAAAACAACGTTAAAAGAATGATAGTTTCAGGTCACCTGTTTCTACTACTCTATCTATAAGTTATTTCATTAGCATTATTTATTCAATTCACGTGGGTCTCATTTATTAAATGAATGGATGGTTATAAAATAAGATATACAAAGATTAATCGAAACAGGTTAGGTACTATAAATAGGACAAAGGACCATCTCCTTAAAAGTCTTGTAATAAGCTTTTTCTTTATAATTTTCACCGAAACAAAACTAATAAACAAATATTTTCAAAATTATACTAGAATTTAAAATTGAAAAGTTTTAAAATTAATTAAAATAGATTGTCTTTATTTACAAAAAATTAAAATTTAATTAAAAAAAGTCATTTAAATAAAAATTAATCGATAAAACTAAATTAAAAATTTACTTAGTTCAGATTAATTAAATAAAAATAAGATTGTGACCTAGTAAACTTGATACATTCAAGATTGATTTTTGTTTTGGTCGGTGCAAATTAGTAGATTCCGTGAAGCATTAGAGTTTCGAAACGATACTGAGCTGATTCGAAGAGCTTTTTCAGCCAAATTGCGCTTCTGCCGATCTACTGTCTCCCAACTTTATTCAACCAGCTATTTTTTAGCTTTTCAGCCAATAACCAAACGGGGCCATATTATTTTTGTCCTTTTTATTTATTTATTTTTTAATTTGTTTATAAGTCAAATTAAGGGGTAATGTTTATTTTTAATTAGTTATCGATTGTAAAATATATATATAAGAGAAAATACCCTAAATTTAGTTTTATAAGCTCTTTATACATATTCTCTGAGTATCAATTCTTTTAAATATCTCAGTTTGAACTTTAAAATAATGGTGTAAATAAGTTTATTAATTCGTATGGGTTATTTGAAAATTGTGTCTTTACTAATTAGACGTAAGATTGCATACTATTAGCCCTCTTCAATTCTTGCGTCTCAGCATATTTTTTACTGGATATTGTTGTTATTATTGTTGTAATTTATTTTAAATTATTAAATAATTTAATAAAACTACAATAAACTGTAGATTTAAATCAAAAGTAATAAATTTGAATTAAATTTAAGAGTTAAGTTGGATCATTATATTAATAGTATTCGATTAATTTATTTGTTTACCAAAAATTTTAAAATAAAAATAACAATTTTTGATAATTTTAAAAAGTAATTAAACTTCAAGAAACAATCATATGTCTTTAAGATTTTAAGGAATGTGATTATCAAATCTTTAAGTAATGATTCCGAGTTTGAATTTAAATTGTTAAACGATTAAAAATTAAGAAACCTTTTAAATGTTTGCCAATCTTTTACTCGTAAAAACCATGCACGTAATGAACGTGTGTTGAATGCTCGTAACTTTGTCGGGGCAGGACAAAGAGGTTACGAAATAGCTTACAAGGACGAATTCTAGGTCCCATTTCAGGGTATATTCCCTTTTTTATAAGTCATCACTTGCTTGAGACTATCCATTCATTCGTGAATATTATCCCCTCCCATCTATAAATGTGTAGATTCCACCTTATCCTTGTAGAACTCGGTCAGAGGTGAGAATGTTTGTATTTTTCAATGGACCCGATCGACCAAATTAATTGGATTTTAGACTATAGTCAAATTCTTTTTTAAAAAAATTTGAATTTGGATTCGAGCTATGAACTACCCAACTCGATTTGAACTCGCTTTACTTGATATATTTGAGTTTTGATTCGGATTAAGAATTGTGTTGGGAATCCTAAATCTCAAACTCGTTTTATTTAAAGTGACGTCGTTTTAAAATTTAAAATTTTAAAAAATTAATTGAAACTTAGTCAAGGTTCGATTAAGTTTTAGGTCGCTAGCTTTGAATTTGATCAAGCACTGTCGAACTTAGACCCGAACATAAGTTTTCAAGCCGAGTTCAAGTCTAGGGGCCTAAGGTCAAATTTTTATTTTCAAACATTAGACTAGGTTTGAGTTTAAGCTTAGGTTGTCCAATTTAGCTAAACCTAAGCTTAGATATGTTAAATAAAATAGTGTTATTGTGAATAAAATGGTATTATTTTGAAATTTTAAATTTTCAAAATTAATTGAACTTAGACTCATCTCTAATTTTATTTTATTTTAACCCGCAAATTTCAAGTATGATTGAGTCTCGAATTTAGGGATTAAAGCTCGATCCTGTCCAAAACCAAACTTAAATATAACTAATAATTGTCAAGTAATAATTATTCATAATTTATAATATAATTTAAAATAATTATTATTTATAAATTTTACAATTTATAAAATAATTATTATCTCACGAATCGTACAAGATTTTCCTTTTCTTTTATATTATCATCATCTTTTAACACATATGACGTCAGGCATGACCTATTATTCCATTACTTGTAGTGATGTAGACTACTCCTGCAGACACATTTACTTGGGAACAGTACTATTCTTGCTTGTCGCTGTGTGCTTTGACGATGGCTTCTTAAAGGAGCAGCCCATATCGGTAACGGGACTTTTGTAATAACTCGTAGTATTAAAGGTTAGTAATTTTGAATGTTTTGAGTCGAATTTTAAGTTTGACAATAAGTCGGATCATTGAGATATAGAACGTGAGTTTTAGATTCGTTCGAACCTCGATTTGAGTCTCTTTCTAAAAATTTTTAGAACGGCTCGAACCGATTATTCACACTAAAATATGTGGGATTTTCACTTGTAATTTGCATTAACTTCCAAAAGTATAGTCATGCACAAACTAAATTTAAAGAAACAATCTAAAATCCTCCCACAATACGATTCAAACACTTGAAAACTTGACTAAATTATAAGTATGTTTAAGATTAAACATGTTATCAACATGGTTTGGTTGGCCGCATTAGTTTACCGAACTTTTAATAACGGCAGGCAAAGTCATAATACACATAACATTATTGGTCAGATACATTATTAGGTGGAATTATGGATATACAGGTATTTGCACATAAAAACTGTTGAACCAAATTTATAAAAGAAGCTTCTATAACATTAATTCAAAAAATACATCAAATAAATAAAAAAATTCAAAGAGAAAATTTTTAAAAGTTTAAGGTAATTTGTATTTGTAACCTCTATTTTTTCATTTAATCAATTTTCTTTTTTCAAAAAAAAAAGTTTAAGATAATTTTGATAAAAATAAAAATTTGGAAAAAAAGCAAAATTTTTTAAAAATTCAGGATTAATTTGAAAAAATAAAAGTTTAAATAAATATATATAATTATTAACGATCAATTTTTTTGGCTAAAAATATTTAAATAAGAATACCGAAAAACCATATAGGGATCGAAGTATTTGACCCACAAAATTATTCCATTTATAGTCATATGTTATGATTAAAAAATTGAACCAATTCAAACGATTCAATTGTAAAAATTTTGAACTAACTAACTTTTAGGGATAGTTTTTAACTTTTCGATTTGATTTATTTTAATAACTCTTGTTGTTAAAAATCGATTAGTTTAATAATTAATTAATTGATTTTTATAAACTAATTAATTTTTATTTAATAATTTTAATTTTTAATTAGAAGGATAATATCATTTAATTATATTTCAAAATTTTCAATCTTATTTGATATTTAATTAATTATAAGATAACGATTGAATCTTTAGGTCGCTTGGTAAGGTTAGGAAAGCAAAGAACATTGAATGAGAGGGAAGCTTGCACGTGAATAACGTGAGTTCCGTTTCTTTAACTATTGAAGCACGAGCCAATAGATTAGAACCATCATACCGTCATAAAGGGAGGTTCCGGAACCTTTTTCAGTTTGAAACGACACCTCCCTGTCTGAAACTCCGACCAGATACATACATATAAAACATTAAAACTTGGGGTAGGGACGTAACAAGGTAGGAGCGGTCATTCCAAAACAAACTTTTACCTATTCCATATAGCTCATCTTCCATCATCACAAACGGTGGATCAGAAGCCAATTGAGAAATGGAAGCTCTAATATGTTCAAAGGATTTCATGCTTGATCACCTGTTCATAAACAGAATGAAGAGATAAGGGAACTGCACACTTTAACACCAATACTGCAGAAACAACGTCATGATCTTTTTGGATGTCCTTCAAGGTTGGCATGTCCTTCGGGAGCCTCTTCGGAACATTTTGGATGCACTTTATAGGGACCAGCAAGGTACTCTTTTTATTAGACCCCTTTGTAGGAGTTTAGATGTCACGTACTAAGCGTTTTGTTTTTTTCTTCTTTCTTTTCCCTTAAAAAAAAAACGTCAACTAATTCCAGCTACATTGTATCCACAGGTTGAATGATGAAAAATGGAATATAAGCATATTGCTGGAGAAAACTTTTCTCTTTTCTACGATCTCATGATCTTTGGTTGGTGGTGCTAAAATGGAACAACAACGGCCAGTTCTCACAATTACTTAAAAATGTAGTCAAAAGAACTTGTGAAACTTATGATTGCTTCTGTTTGTTCATCAATGCATCAGTAAGTTAGCGTGAAAGTTGAACGAACAGAAGCATACTTGAGCTATAAATATTCAGATAAAAGATTAGCATGTGAGCCTAATAACTCAAAATAACAATTAATATACCAACTTTCTGTAGGTTTATGCCCTACAGTTAATTGTTTTGGTTGTAGTTCAGTGATAAATTATTTAAAGACGTTCTTTATCTTGTACATGTTTAGATGTATATGATAAAGTTTATGGGATAATTGTATATTGTAAATGAAATTATAATGAGATTATAATTATGAGATTTATATTGTATTTATGTATTATTCCTAATCATTGTTCTATTAAGATTGAACATTAATAAAACATAAAAAGATTAGCACACATTTTGTTTTTCCTTATGAAGGAAGTAGTCGATCTTATAGGCTAAAGTATAAAAATACTTAAAGAAACGTGTGGGTGCTTGCTAGAGAATAAGTTCACTGAACAGACCCGATACGAGAAATCTATTTGGAATATTACTTGTATGTCAATGAAATTCTCATTGTGATGATTATATAAGTGATCATTTGACTTCAGATCGTCAAAGTTATCTTGTATAGGGATTGCCATATTTTGACACTACTTATGATTTATTTAATCATAGGTTGTTTAATCGGTAATCATTTGATGCAGCATGAATTATATAGAAATAGTTGAGTGATCAAGATAGATTATACCCAAAAATAATTAGGGAGAATGTTTCATTGTTTTCAATTATTATTGATTCAAAAAATCATTGGCCAAAGTGAAATGATGTTTTGTAAATAATTTACAAATATTATTAATTGAATCAATGACTAATAGCGAAGATTTAATATAATTAAACTCAAAATAGAATAGACACGTTCCAAAATCCAAACTTAAAGATCCAGTCCTGTCCTGTCCAGTGCATATGGAGAGCGAAAGATTGGATCATGCCTCTTGATCCGTCCAGTCCCAATAGTTTACGATTTATACTCTCGAAATAACGGAATTGAAGATTAGCTGAAACTTGACGTATTGACCCATAACCTCTGACTAACTACTGCCATCGTTAGCGAATGGACCTATCCGTCTACAGCTTCCTCGCAGCCTTAACTCATTCATCAAAACTTGTTCCTTAGCTTTAGGGGTTTGTTACTTTCTTGTCGCTTTCTTATCATTTTCTCTCCGTGTGGTGTGATACCCAAGTCGTAGCCAATTATAAAATAGTGCAGAGAAACTTCCTTTCTCCATTCAACAACCTCACCCCAGCTTCTCCACTATAGAGGGAAGCATATTACTCATGGCAACCACTCGGTTTTTTGCCACTCTGCTTCTTTTTTTGGCCATATCTGTCTTCCATCTTGAGGTACTTGCAAATCGCTGTATAATGAAATAATTGAATTATACAAAAAAATTATACATGGAAAGGTTAGTCATCAAAACTACTTTGACATTTTTAAATATTTGAGTAGTTATACTACGTTGCTAGACGTCAATTTTAATCTATTATTATAAATTGTTTAATTGGAGAATTAAAGATAAATTAAAAGGAGTTTTAATTTTTTTAATTTTAATTATGAATTAAAATTAGATTTTATAATCATTGCCAACATATTTAGGAACCTAATGGATCTCACATATAAAATGGGTTGAAGAAAGCAAAGTTAATTTAATCACGTTGGACTTGATTGTAAAGTTTGAGAAATTTTATCATTTTTCAATTAAATTACTAAAATATTCAAAGCTTATTATAAATAGACTTAAGCTCTATGGAGCTAGTATTTAATGCTTAATCCTCTTTGTAAGAATTACAGAGTTCTTTCAACCTGTTTTGTGAATACTATTAGAAGCTGAACACTTATGCGGTTGCGGTGGTTGAGACTGATCAATTTTAAAAACGGTTCGAGGGATACAACAAGATAAAGATTAAGCTTCGGAATAAGGTACGAATCAAATTTTCGCTTTATTATGATTTGTGGTAATCATTTTATAGAAGTAAATAGATCTTGGTTTTCGAAAAATAAAAAGTCACAAAAAAGTTTCGTGATTATTCTAACAGTGATTATTATGATTTGCGGTCGGGATCGGATCTCAACCCAGTTTCCTAACAGTGATATCGGAGCCGGAGTTTAATTCTATGATTTGATTAAATTGTGTGATTGTTATCGATTGAAAATTTAGAATTAAAAGAATCTAATCTGATCTAATTATTCGTGAAACCTAGAATTGTTCTAGAATTCTAAATTTTTGTTCATGTCCTTTAATCTGAGTATTGGGTTTACGAAATAAGGAAAGAGTTATGGGTTTTATTGCAGTCTTGGAGAAGGCTCGATGGTTACGGAGAAATCCCAAATCTGGAAAAACAAGAAGGCAAAACTGGAGTTGTGCGAGTATTCTTGCGATGGACCATTGGGTTTGATCGGGACAATGAGCAAGGTTTTTCTGTACTGTAGAAAAGCTCTATTCATCGTGTTCTCTTCCAGACTGCCCGATGCATTCTAAGATGGGTACTCGCGTACGATTTTCTCTGAGCATCATCATCTGCTTCATGGATTGGAGTGAGCACGTTTTTGTTTCTTTGTCTCTCCGTTGTTTATGGAAAACATTAAAAAAAATCATTTGTGAGTGCAAATAACATTAAACGCTGCTGGTGTTAGTTGATAAAACGATGGGCAATTAACGCCCATCAAAGATTCTTCACCAGCGGCATATGCCGCTGGTGTTAGGTTGATAAAACGATGCCCAGATGAGCAGCTTAACTTAACTGGTCTTTAGGAAGGTTGTTGAGTGTAAGAGTTTTAGGTTCGAATCTTGACAGTGACAGTGTGAGAGTTTATCCAATGCAACGGACGATTCCAACTTTTAATTGCAAAGGATGATAAAACGATGGGCATTTAACGCCCTTCAAACGAATAAGATGGCAAGATGAGGGAAGCAGTTAGTGAAACGTGGGGAGTGAATTGTGAGAGACGTGAACAGTAAAGATGGTGGTATCTTTATTTGTCACATAGATGTACCGTGAATAGGAATAGGAAGTTGCGTAGAAAAGTAAAAACATGGTTTTGAAAAGGTGGTTTTAATTATTTGAAAATTATTTTCAAGGTTAATTTTATTAAGAATGTTTTGATATTTAGTTTAATTTTACAAAGGTGTTGGATTATTAAATTATATTAATTATTAAATCAATTTCAAAATTAACACAATTATTTTGCTTAATTTTATTCAGATTAATAATTATAATGATTCTTAATTAATTTTAGAAAAGTATTTCCTGAAATTAGAATTAATTAGTTTCAATTATATTGAAATTAAGTAATTAAAAAAATTGTTTCTAATATTAGGATTAATTAGTAATTAGATTGAAATTAATTAATTAGACTCCTTAAAATTAAGAAAATTGTTTTCTTAGGTAATTAAGAAAGATGTTTTTTAATTAAAATTATTTATTTCAATTTGATTGAGATACATTAATTTATGACTTTATTTGTTTAGAGAATTATTATTTATTTTATTTAGAAAATGTTTCTTTATTTATGAATAATAAGTTTCTTAATTTATTAGAAAAGATCTTTTTCTTGATTAATTTTTGAAAATTGTTTTTATTTGTTAATTAAGAAAATATGATTTCTTTAATATTTTGAATTTTTTCTAATTTATGAAAGAAAGATGTTCTAATTCATTAAGAAATCAATCTCTAAGCAAATAATATAAAAGACTTTCTTAATTAAATTTGAAAAGCGTTTTATTTCGTTTTGAAAGTAATTTCCTTTTATATTAGAAATATTTTTCTAGTTAAGGAAAAGTAATTTATAATGAGATTGTTTTTTTAATCGGATTAGAAAGTGTTACTTATATAATTTTGAAAAAGGAGTTTTTCTAAATTATAATAAGTAAGAAGAATAATTTACTGAAAATTATTTTCAGTTAAATTTTGTCCAACGGGTCAAAATAAATTGGAAGTGATTTTCAATTGAATTTGAAAAACTATTTTTCAAATCAAATTAAATTTCTATTTGGAATAGGAATTTAATTTATTTAGGAATCAATGATTTTAATCTAATTTAAGTTTTCTAAGGAGTTGGAAATGTTATTTTAGATTATAATGATCAATAACTAGAATCAAATGGAGCTTGACATTTGATGCATACAATTTGATTATGAGTGCATAAGTTGGATACTTTATTTATATGATTGATATATATATTGCATGCATGATAAATTGTATGTTTGTGTGATATTTTACATGCAATTTGTGTTTGATGAGACATATGAAATTAAAATCCCTCGTTAAAATATTAACTACACGTTAAGAATGTGATTATTTCCTTTCATTGCTATAAGAATAAACCAGAGTTCTGTTTTTTGTAGGCTTGTTGAGCAAACTCAAGGGCGCTTTAACCCGAACAAGTTTAATTTTATGATAATGGGTTCTATTTAACTAAATTTGTGTGATTTGGATCAGCAAACTCATGATTATATGAATTTAGAGGCAAGGTTAGGAACAATATATAAGATATATTTTGGCAAGAGTTGTCACCTAACGGATCTAGGAGTCACATGAGATGTGATTGATAAAGTTGTTATCTACCTAATTTAAGTCTAGTTGGTTTGTTGAGCAAACTCAAGGTCAACTATATTTGAATGGGATCCTAGCCCACTAGAGAGATTAGAGTAATCTTTCCGAATAGTAGTGAGGGCTATTATTTCAAATAAAATAGTGGGAGTAACCAAATACATGATTAAAATCCTAATTTTTTTTGGTAGTCATGGCATATAATTGATTTCTTGTTTCTTTTACACTTATATATTTGTTCTTAGTGGAATCTACCTTATTTAGTATAGTTGATACTAAGTTAGTGAACTCAAGTTCTTGGACGTAGGATATGTATGAGAAAAGTTCTCAAAAGTTAAATAGAAAATTGTATGTTTATTATGCGATTTTGCTATAACGCCCATTGAGGATATGGCGAAAAAGTTTTAGAGATATGTCAAAATCATATAGATGACAAAATATATTGACATTTTGAGTTGACTAATGCCTCGTAAACTTTGACGACGACATGTAAGATGTATGTCAACACCGTGATAGTAAAATGCAAGGGGTTGCATGGAGTAGGGCTGAAAGGTATAGTACCTTGTTGGAATTATTTCATTTAATTTAGCCTGTTAAAAGTAAAATTATGGACTACAATTAAAGGCTTAGCAACAGTATGATAATAGTTGTCATTAAAAGAAAACGATTGCATAACTTTTCTTGCCTATATGTGATATGATAAAGATCATACGTATTTCTAATTCATGCTTATGAGTATTTGATACTGAATTTAGATTTAACATTATTGTAATGTTCAATGCATGGTTAGAAATAGATTGTTAAGTCAAAGTAGTTGATCCAATTTTATGCAAATAGTTTGTATATGTATTGGATCAAAGGAGACTTATGCTTAATATAAATAACAAGAATAAGAAGTTAGATAACTGAGACAATCCTTTTATGTCATGTTGGTTAAATCAACAAAACGAGAATCATAAAGTTACATATAAGGATATGTGTTTCTTTTTGATTATGAATCATATGAAACTTGTCAAATTGAAGAATAACCAAATTGGCCTTTGGTGAAAGGATAATGATGGTATTGAATTGTTAAATCTTATACATGTGATGTATTGGATATAATAATAATTCATAAAAGGATAATACTTATATTTCATTAAATTACTAATAGCTTTATATGATATAGTCATACGTATTAAATGAAATAATGATTTAAAATATTTGAAAAGTTCAAGTTGTTTAAATCTAAGTAAAAATAAAGCATTGAGAATGCTAAAGAACTTTAGTGAGATCGTTGTGGTAAGTTTTAAATTTTTGGTTATTTATAGGGAATGAGATTTTTTAGTGAATTCCTTCACAACTAAATTCATAAGTGTATGGATTTATGTATGGAGTAAAATACAATATAAGATATTGTATGATGCAATAGTATTTCTTTTATAGCAATGCTTGGTACAATGACTTACCTTCTATAGTTCCAATTAAATCAATTAGCAAGATTTCATATTAGATATGAAACGCTAAGTCTTTGAAATAGTTAAAACTAGTGATTTAAGGATGTGATGCTTATCTGAAGCATATATTATCCATTTAGTTTAGAAATAAATTGAGTGGAAAAAATTATTATGATATATCCAAAAGGTTGGATATAATCTTACAGACCCATTGAACAAATTGTTTGATTCAATGTATACTTATAGCAGAATGATTCTCAAGATAAGTAGTGGGAGTAATAAGGTGTTGGACCCTGAACTTTCCTTGAAATTTTAAAGTGTCAAGTGATATGAAAATGAGGAAATTAGAATGAATATATAAAAAGAAAATTTTGAATGTGAATAGTTAGATGAGATTAAGATAGGCGAAAAATGCTTTTGTTATTGAGGTTTAT